>JBCEWB010047648.1:0-14312 GCA_039654565.1 Peronia peronii | reverse complement strand
ATAGATAGATAGATAGATAGATAGATAGATAGATAGATAGATAGATAGATAGATAGATAGATAGATAGATAAAGAGTATTTTTAAAAGTCTTTATTAAAATTTAGCATTTTTGTTGTTTCTGTTGGTATGTAGTTGCTGACATAGCAAAAAAACAGAAAACGTGTTCAGTTCATGAGCCAACTGCAGCAGCGGAGGAAATTTAGTGCTGAAAGATTCTCAGGATCAACGTGTGTACGAAATGTTGACTGGAAGGAGCTCACTGCCTTTTGTATCTTTACTTTAAATTTCTAATCATTTAGGAAACAGGCCTTATTTTTTTTTATTTTGTGTAATGGTAAGTATCTCTACATCTTTAACAGCACACGTTTTTTTTTGTTGTTTTTGTTGTTGTTGTTGTTGTTGTTGCATTTTTATGTTCGTTCATTTATTTATGTATTCATTGTTTGTTGATTTACTTCTTTATTTATTTTTTATTTATCTACCTATTTACTGACTTGGTTATTTACTTACTTACTTATTCATTGTTCTACCATGAAGTCAGTTACTTAGTAAATTGATATCGTTTGTAAAGACATTAATATTTCATTTTTTTTTTTATTTTTTATTTTTTTTTTGTAACAAGCAGTATTTTTTCTTCTTTTTGTTGTAAGGGGGTGCATTTTGGGAGGGGAGGGAGGAGGAGGGGGGAGGGGGAGGGGAGGGGGGGGGACTAATCGAAATATTTAGTAGGTATCATTCTAGCAATGGTCGCATTTGTGCTTTTTCAGAATTAACGTTATGTAACAGTGGCCTATTTTTTTTTTTTTTTTTTCAATCGTTGTCTGTGAAGTTTTGATGTTGGTGTTCGTTGGTTCTGCTGTTGTTGATCTTTCATTGGCCTTTCCGGAATCTGACACACAATTCTGCAACAACCCAGGATAATGTCATCAGTCAACTATTTTGAAGTTACCTCATTATATACCCATCACTGTAATTCAACGTTGTTGTTCGTAATGTTGTGGTCATTATTATCAGTGCATTTCTTTTATTTATTTCTTTATTTTTATTATTAATTTTCGTTTGTAATAACTGAAGAAGAAACTTCAGACACTAAAATATCGCGAGCTCAGTTGTTTGTTGCTCTAGACCCACTTTTGAACTATTTGGAGGTATGTGTATATATATGGCATATGAAAGAGGGATAGTAATTCTACTATATAATGTAATTATTTCGTCTATCACTTGCCCATACAGGTAGATTTTGAAAATCATTTTGTCCTGTCTCCTATGTGCAGTTGCTAAACATAAAACATTAATTCTCTCAAAATGTGAAAAATGGAGACAGAGCAACAGAGAACTGAGCTCACGATATCCTTCTATTCCAAAATATAAATCGAAAAATTCAAAGTGTTTTAATTTAACAAAATTGTGAACTTGTGACGCGCCACACGGCAAATGGCACATCTACAAATACACTTTTTTGAAACAGGTTCTGTATTACAGTCTTTGATTTGCTTGATATATATATATATGCTTTCCTATGCCTTTCTGTCAGGTAGACGTGTTTTATCGTGCTAGAGACAATAGAGCCGTAGTCATGGTGATGTGTGGTTAAACCCCCACCCAACTTTTACCACACGTTTATTTGTGTCTTACCATAGTTTTCGACTATTATTAGACAAGATTATATAAAGATTACACATACTTCTATTGGTGCCTTTTCCTAAAATGGCATTATCTCATCATTCTCACTTTCAAGAACACCAAGAAACATCAGTAATGTATTCTGGCATAAGTCTTACTTCTGCCATTGATGTAGAGCAGTAACGATCTTACCCCACACTGTGATTTCTATACAGTGAATCATAACCGGCTGTGTCGGAATCAGCTATGGAACAACGTTATTTACGAAAAAAGTGATTACTTTGCTGAAAAGCAATACCAAAAAATCATTTTTATAAATTATGTGTTCCCGTTGACGGGAATAAAATTAGAAAGATAATTTAAAAACTGAAAAGGTCCAGACATCTTTTGTTTCAGTTATTGTAGACTATATTCTCTATAAACTACCATTTTTTCTGCGATGCTTATTTTACAAAGCGTTTTGTAAGTTTTTCAACTTCCTAAATTCATAGTTAATTAATCCCGTTTCGTCTTCTTTCACAAAGTGAATCTTTATTTCTGCTGCAATCTTTAGATCAACATTATAATCGTCAAATCCTGATACTCTCAGGCAGACGTAACATCGAAATGGAAAGGTTTAGAAAGGAAGGGTACCAAAATCACATTTCACAAGATTTGAACCACCGTCCAGAATGACAAGCGAAACAAAAACTCAGAGCGCGATTGACAATAAAATATACATAATAACATCATAATATTTGAAACCGGATCAAACACACACACACAGACACACACACACAAAGTCGATTTTGTTGAGATAAATTATATCAAAACAGAATTAAGTACTTTCTAATTTAGAGTATTTGAATATTATTTGCATAAGAGACTATAAAAGTTGCCAGAGCTATAAACATTATGACGGTGGGTTAAGCCGTCCGGCTGTATCACGTACTGCACTGTCACGCCTCATACGCCTGTGCACAACTCGGCTAGACCTAACATGGCCGTCCTGCAAACATAGTTACCCGCGTACACGCATTCACTCATCTCTGCCCTCCCGCAGTGGTCTAGTGGTCTCAAGGAGACATCTCTTGCAGACATCTGGCGCAGTGCGCTGTCAAAGCGGTCCCTCTTTTTGTTGAACGCATCTGTGTTTACTTTCCATAGACAGCAAACTTTCAAAACGGATGTTATTGAACCTTTTTTTTTTTTTTTCCAAAAGGGATTCAGTTTGTCAATTTTTTTTATATATTATAACTTTCACTTAGTAGTTATTTCCAAAATCTTATTTAAGAAAAAACAACCCCCCCCCCTTCCTTCTCAAAAAACAAAACAAACAAACAAACAAACAAAATAGCAATAATATTTAGATATGTATTGTTCCAGTCAAGTTAATTCGGGATTCAGAACACTGAGAAAAAGCGATCACCCTGAAATAAACGTTGAAGTATTGTTAGACAACAACATAGAACGGAGATAAACCATTCATTGTCGTAAAACATCTTGATTTTTGTTTGTCTGTTTGTTGCAGTATCTTGTAGCACAGCTTGAGGGACACCGCTGGACCGTGTTAAACAGCCGTACCGTTCTATATACGTCTTTCAACCTCCTGGTGGAGGTGATCTCGCAAATAGCCCTACCATTTCAATGTTTTTCTTCACACTTGAAAACAGGTTTTCCTGAGAGTTACTGTGACGTGTGATGTTTACTTTGATCTGCAGTGAGGAAAAAACTGGGTACAAATTTGGATTTTCATCTAACCAATGTTCTTCCATCTAGTGTTGTAGACGCAAAGATGGTGTCATCTATACTATAAACTTGCAACAAAGCTCACAAAAGGGTTATGGACTCTAAAACTGCCCGATGTATCCATCTGAAATTTGGCACGCAACATTGTTACATAAAGATCTGTGTTTCTACTTACATAAAGCCGAAAAAAACTTATTCTCTTTGATGTTATCCTAAAAGGGAGATAATACTTGAGTAGCAAACTCGCCAGGGTGTTTAATCCGAATTGTACGTTCGATAGAATGATGCGTTCAAAACACTAATTTGAATTAACGTTTTCTTCGAGGAGCATTCAGTTTAATCATGCAAAATACCAACAGCGAGGTACGCAAGCGTGTCACATACTTTTAGCAAGGCAGTATCAGTTTGACCTGTATATAAAAAATCCCCCACAAATCCGTGGGTTCTCTTCTAGTACCCATATATATCTCATCTTATCCATCATCTTCACTTTCACTTCTCCCGTATTCCTGTGGTCTTTTGACGTGTGTAGATAGTGTAGGGAAAAATAGAGTAGGAGATACGGACACTAGGGATGTGACATACCAACATAACAATAGTAAGGGACTCACGAGTGACCAAAAAAAGTTTTTTATTTTTATTTTATTTTATTTTATTTTTTTTTAAGGAAAAATATGATCTGCTTTCTGTTTGTTTGTTGTTTGTTTTAAACAAAACCCCGTCGAGATAACCTCCACTAGGAGGTTGAAAGACGTATTATAGAACGTAACGCCACATTCTCCTAGCCTCTCTGCCATGACGTCACCCGGCTCCATGCCATTCCATTCCGAGAAATTTTCCTCCATTTTAGTTTTCAGTCTGTCTTCTTCCCCCGTCCTTGTTAAGGTCCCTGTCTGGCTGCCTTTGCAAACCCTGAAGACAGAATGATAGATATAGATATACCGAGTTCGTAGCGGAAGGGCCTTGTGATCAGCAATACTACTATCCTGTACCAGACAAAAGAGGTGTTGAGAAAACAATGTAAACAGGAAAAATATCACTTTTGCGTCCTTTGCTTGAAACATATGCCATGAAAATATAATAATAATAATAATAATAACAATAATAATCACATAATCATAATCATAGTAAAATGGCATAAAGATTTTTTTGTTCTTCTTGTTATAATTTTATCAAATTTTTGGGTGATCAGTCTTTCGAGTGACAAGAAATAAAGGATTTTTTTTCTCTTTACACTCCCTGCAAAACATCTCTCCTATGTGCCAAAGGGAAGTAAAAGGGTTCGGCACAACGATCTCGCATTCAGTGAGTTTTAGTTTCCCGCATATTGTACGCACTCCCCGTGTGGTAGTAGCGAGCGTATCTTTTGTTCTTATGTATGTTTTGTTCTGTCCGCAATGTCCTCATATGAGACACGACACGATGGAATCAGGCGCTCGTCAAACTGAGCCGACCGGGTAAATTACGGTGTTTTTCAACAATAATGAATTTTTAAAACAGTTTTTTTTTTCTTCACAGAACCCTTCTATATGAATCTAAAAATGCAATTCAGAGTTCAGTTTGCCTAAACAGATCGAGCTAAAGCAGAAAAAATTGTAATTTAGTGGCATGGTCTAACAAGGACACATTTTCTCACTAAATTCAGCTGCAGTAACAGGTCACTTGTTTTTAATTGCCAAGATCTCGACTTCTAATTAAAGTAGAACACAATTTTTTTTCACACACTGAAAAGGAAATGATTAATCTTTTAATCTTCACAGTGATACCAATAACTCCATATGCTCAAAATTTGAGGAGAGCCTGATTTCATCCTGTTGCACTTCATATGGTTTATGAATTCAGTAAGGGTAAGGCCTGACTGAGCTTAACCATCTGCAGCCCTCGTTAAAAATGGGGAGCATGAAAACGTAACTAGTAAACATCTTTAGCATATCGTACAAAAATATGAAACAGGATAAAAATACGCTCAAGAAGACAAATGGAATTTTGGATATCAGATATCAATTGATGACTGCAAAAAGTGAAAGCCTTGCATGATATTCAGTAGATCAAACAGCCTCACTGTAGAGTAGCTGATATTCAACATTGCCTAAGCGTTCTAGAACGTTCCTTCAATCAATAAATCATCAATCAATCAATTAACCAATCAATCAAGCATCAATAATTCGATAAATCAGAAAGTCAATCAACCAACCAATCAATCAGTTAGTCTGTCTGCCAGCCAGCGAACCAAACCACCAACAAAAGACAATCAAGCAATAAAGCAACCAACCAACCAGTCAGCCAGTCTATCCGTCAGTAAGTCTGGCCGTCACTCGGTCAGTGGATCAATCATTCAATCAATCAATCAGTCAATCAAACAACCAATCAATCAATCAATCAATCAAATAAGCAAGCTGTCAACCAATCAATCATTCGTTCAGTTGCTCCATTTATTCATACTGATTCATAGGACCTCGGAGAGTTAAATTAACAACAAAAGCAAGAATCACAGCATGAAGAAAGGGATGCATGAATAACAAGAAAATAATTATTAATGAAATAATCATTTTTTTAAAAAACGAAATAGAATTACTCCCCTGTCCTTTTGCACCCCCCACCCCAAGCCCCTCACAAAATTTAAATAAAACAAAATAAAATAAAGTCAGTGGTAATGAAAAGTACTAACATTTCATCTGTTTATCTTCTGGGTCTTTAGCTTGATCAGAAAAGCTAAATTGGATAGCATCAACCTGCAACGTCGAACTTGTCATATCACCCTTCAACACTGGAAGGTGACGATAAAGATCGGCAGAATCTGGTTTGGTGGGAAAGTTTTATACCCTCACGGTAAGATGAGCTTTATTCATTCATTCACTTGTTCGCTCATTCATTCGTTCATTTGTTCGTATATCCATTGATAGATTGGTTGACTGATTGATTGATTCATTCATCCATTCCGTCATTCATATATTAATTCATTAATTTTGTTCAATCATCTATTTATTTACTCATTCATTCATTCATTCATTCACTTTCCTCTTTCAACCAATCAATCAATCATCAATCAATCACTCAACAGATCCATCTATCCATGCATTCATCTATCCGTTCAGCTATTCATCTATCCAACAGTCAAACATTCAGTCAATCATTCCTTCCTTCCATCATTTATTCATGCATTCATATTTCCATACATTCATTCATTCATTCATTAGTCAATCTCTCTAACACTCATGGCACATGTTCTATTGCTTGATTGATTGATTAATCGATTGATTTGATTTATTTATTTATTTAGTCATTCATTTATTTATTCCTCTCTTCATTTATTCATTCATTCCTTCTCTCCCTTAATCGCTAGATCCATTCATATCGTAGATATTAACATACATTTCTATAAATTCTTATACAAAAGAGCAAATATTTTCCTTAACGATCATGTTGATTTTAATGTAAAAGGAAATGTAAATAGGAAACGATATTTGAGCACTGACTCGTACCGTACCTGTGTGGTCGCTTCGTAACGTGGCCATTATCTGTGTACATGTATAATGTGTTTTAGTATCCGTGAACCAAGTTGTAAAGCATTCACATCAGTTACCTACCCCCAGGGAGGGAGGGAGGGGGGGGGGTTGGGGCGGGGGTATATGTAGGTTCTCTTGTTCCATCTGCAGGCGGTGAAAGCTCGTGATCGGTGAGATGGATGTCTCCCATGGAAAGCCATTCTTGACGTTCCCGGGGTGACATCTCTTCTCTCACACCTTGCTGTTGTCTTCTGTCCCGCTCTCTTTCCTCTCTTCGCCGATATTATACTTGATCAGCCTTTCTGACGTGTAAACGTATCTTACCATGTTTGGCACAATATAGCCGTGATCGTGCTGATGTGCCGTTAAATCCCAACACAAATAAACAAACATCCGTTACCTTAACCATTTGTTGACGCCCTTTAAGAGACAAATTCTGCAAACTGAAAATCACCCCTTAACTTGTTTGTTTTTATACTACTCTGTAAATTCCAGGACCAGGAACATACTTCTCGCATAAATGGGCTTTTACACGACTGCCCAGCTCAGAGCGAAAATCCGCGCAGCTGAAGATCACACACCACCTTCCGGATGAGAATTGCGCGTTTATGCGACCCCGCAAGACTCTGAACCCACAGGGTCAAGACACACTGTGTCGCCCAATGGAGAGTCCGTTAACAGTGTCGATGCACATGGAATTCTGTGGAGTTAGTAGACACATTTAGCTGTGCTGACCTCTTGAATCTCATTTCTGATGGACTGTCAATCAGATGATCGACAAAGTCAGACTGTCCTTTTGAGGCCATAGAAATGCTGCTGGTCCTGAAAATGAGGTTTTCCGATCAAAATATTAAAACATTTTTTTTTCAGCCATTTCAATGTCTTATGATATGAAATGTATATATATCTATATTACAAATTTGCAATACGCTTGTGGACTCGAAAACTATTGAATATATTCATCTGAAATTTGGCACACAGAATTGTTGCATAAAGATCTGTGTTTCTACTTATATAAATTAGAAAAAAGCTTACTATATGTGACGTGATTCTAAAAAGGCAACAATAATTGAACAGTAAACTCGCAAGGGTGCTTGATCCGAATTGTAAGTTCGTTAGAGTGACACGTTCAAAACACCAAACACGTTTTCTTGAGTAACATTCAGTTCAATCATCCAAAATACCAACATCGAGATGCGCACACTTGCCATACACTGGGTTAATATCGGTTTGACTTCTATTATTTTTTTTAAATCTCCCACGAAGGCCATGGGTTCTCTTCTAGTATATTTATATAAGGCTATTTTGTTACTGTGCCAAATATCAAAATGATTTCATTGAATACTCTAAGAGCCTTAGGCTTTTGAAAATATCTAATTTTCAAGACACAAAATCCAAGACGACGGCTTTCGCCATGGCAATCGGATACATTTGTTTTTTTCACGCCTTTTTTCTGTTTAGAGCATGCTCAATCTGAATTTGAAGCTTAAATGGTCTTTAGTTCAACCATTAAAAAAGGTTACTCTCAGAAATCGCCCATCCCTCAGCCCCCCCCCCCCCCCCCATGCCCACCCCAAACTGTTTGCTGCATCATACCATGGTACGCCCGATAAAGAACTGTGTGTGTTCAGGAGATGAATCTGGCAATATGCCGTCTGTTTTGTTTTTAACACTTTCTTTCCTCTCGAATGCAGCAAAATTAATAATAATTAACAGTCTGATTTAAAAGGTAGCCACAGTGTGCTAGAATGTCTGGCCCGTTCAGGATCTCCGCCGTGCAACATATGATGGCATATTATGTCAGATCTCGTGAGTGAATCGCGAGGCTCGGTCGAGCACTTAGCAGCAAGTGGGGCACCAGCCTAACAGATGTGGAATACAGTTCATTTCAATACAGATGATTATTGCAAGAATGGAAATACTTATTTAACACTTTCGTGAACAGGTCTTCAAACAGTGATGTCAATCAGATATCTTGTTGGATTTCACGTTAAACTGATTGATTTCAGAGCCCAAACTTCAAATGACTTGTGGAGGGAGGGGAAAGGGGAGGTGGTGGGGGGGGGGGGCGCGTCCTAAAAGTGGGACCGTATAAAAGCACCAGGTGTTATGCTCGACCTTGTACTGCTGAAGTCCAGTGCGCCAAATAGCCATTCGTCTTGTATTCTTCACAGGAAACTGACAACGTAGGCCTATGTCAGTATCTCTCTTGGATTCGTCTTGGTAAAAAAATAGATCGTAAGGAGCTTAGAGCCTGTATCTTACTGTGTGTTATCTTATAGAAAAGTGTTAAAGTTTAAGAAGGACTGTCCACCGCTAACTAACTGGATATAGCAAAGGAAACAAACAACAATGTCGAGAGCTCGATAAGCTTAAAATGTAATATAAGCAGTCGTCGACCTATGACTTATGCAACTTACGACTAATCGACTTTACGGCCGTCTGGTCGGCAGGCATCACTCTCGCTTGGCAGACGGTAGAGAGGTGGAGTATACGATGGTCGACGCGAGCTAGCGGAAGCATCTGCACGTGCATTTTTTATGTTTTTGTATGTTTTGCACATAATAAGCGATCTGTACTGTAATATGCAGTGTTTGGCTTAAACCCATAAATATATAAAGATTTAAAGAACGATAAACACAATGTCTAAAGAACGAAAATGAAATAATGAACTGAAAAAAAAGTTGACAAAATATGACTTTATGGTGATTACAGTATCATTACACAGCATAACATGCCTACGGTAATTTAACAAAGTCGACTTACGACCAGATCGACTTACGACCAGTCAGTCGTAACCAAATGCGGTCGTAAGTCGAGGATCACTTGTGTACTAATCTTGCTAACCACGTTTTCCAGCTTCTTTGGTTCTTCACCGCAGCAGTCAGCTGACCTCGAAATGTTCTTTATTGTTGTCCTTATTATCAAAATAAGATGTCAACTTTCGCTCAGCCAGGCCTCTCGCACGCTGAGTCTCAAAACAAGAAATAATGCGCTCACAGTCGCTCTACAAAAGTCCAAGTCCGTTTGATCTGTTTTCTGAAAATGTACAAACTTTTAACTCTTTGTGTGTGTGTGTGTGTGTGTGTGTGTGTGTGTGTGTGTCTTATATACAAAATAAGGTTCACAATATACACTTATACAATACTTTACAACTGTCTTGAAATTTAAGACGGATTGTCTGCGGAGAGTTAACTCACTACATCGAAATTAAATAAACAACACTTTCTAGAACTCAACATGGTAAATATTGAAAAAAGTGGTGCTATTGGCCAATTTTTTTAACCTCTTTGTTTTCTCACCTGCGAACAGGCGTAATATAATGTTTATGTTGCAAAAAAAAAAAAAATACTGAAGTTTGTAAAGGCACTGAGCATTTTTTCAAGGAATGTTGATTGCCTATATGTGTTGACTATCGCCAGCGTCATAACTCAAACCCTCGACAGAACATAACTGGGGTGATTGTTGAATGGTTTACTTATTGTTATTATCACATATGGAGGAAAAACAGATGATGTTTATGAAAGTGAGGAAAAGTGATATAGAAAGCCAGGGGTACACAGATATTTTATACGAAGAAGGCTGTATATCAAAACATAGCATAATTCAGAACACTTACACTTAAATTTAGATCAGCTGAAATGTTCGGAAAGAAATGGGCAATCTTTGAACGTAAAAACTAATCAAAAGCGGCGGAGAAAGTCATTTTTGCCAACAGCTGTACATTTATCAAGTTGCAGTGATTAGCCTTCTTTGCTCTGATGCGATTCGCGATAAGTTTACCGATATGCACGTAGGTGTAGATGATTATATATTGAATGCATACTGCGTTTCATTAATTATGAAAGGAATTTCCTTTTGAGGCCGAATAAAGTTTATTCTGTCTCATTTCTTATCTTATGTATGTGTGTGTGTATGTTAAGGGGTGAATGTGTGTGATTGTGAGTGTGCGTGTGTGTGTGTGAATGAATCAGTGAGTGAGTTAGTGAGCAGATGCGGGCGTGAATGAGTGAGTGAGTGAGTGAGTGAGTGAGTGAGAGAGTAAGTGATTGAATGAGTAAGTGAGTGGGTGAGTGAGTGACTGAGTGAATGAGTAAGTGAGTTAATGACTAGGTGTGTGCGTGAGTGGGTGAATGGGTGAGTTTGTGAATGAGTGAGTGATGAAAGAGTGAGTAAGTGATTGAATGAGTGAGTAAGTGAGTGGGTAAGTGAGGAGTGAGTGACTGAACGAGTAAGTGAGTAAGTGAGGAGGTGTGTGCGTGAGTGAGTTTATGAGTGAATGAGTGAGTGAGTGAGTGAGTGAATGAGTGTGTGAGTGAGTGAGTGAGAAAGGAACAAGTTCCGATGTGATAATGAACCCTCTATCCACAGACTAGCAATGTTTCTGAACTGTCGTGAAGTGGCCAAAGGCAGAAAGTCACAGAAAGAACCAGGCGAAACAGCTGTGGCCGACAACAGCATGGCTGGAACATGCTCGAAAATGGACTTAGCAGACAAGGAGGAGGTCGGTGGATCGTCCAATAAGAGATCCCAACTTACTGCAAATAAGATGTCCGCTTTGAAAGAAATATTTGGGCAAGGAACCTTCACCTGTGATTCAGACTGGTCTTTGTTAGAAGGCGTCTATTCAAAAGGTAAATATTTATTATCTGTTTTTTTCATTTTAAGTCATTTGATTTTTAATTATTAAATTTTAATTTCATGTTATTTAATATTAACTTATAACTTCATTTCATTTATTGTTTGAATTAATTGTCTTTTTCGACTTCCTTTTTTAGTTTATTTTATTTATTTTTTGTAAGTGAGTGTATTTCATGATTTTATGTTTATCTTGCTCATCCTGGCAAAGTTTATTTTACATGAGTTCATTTCAGTTTTTTTGTTTTGTAAAATAGTTCTACTTTTCCGTTCGTTTCATCTACTTTGCTTTACTTTGTTTTGATCAGACATAAGGTTGCCCTCTTTATAATTATAACATTTTCAAAGCAAAGAATTTTGAAATAAGCAAACAAACAAACAAACTGATGTTACATGAATTTTGATACAAGAAAATCATTATATGAATGCCAAATCTCAGATATTATGATGGAGCTTAGATTGTTTTGTACGTTTCATCTTTGTTTCGTTTGTGTTTAGTGTGTTTATTACAGTAAATTTGAGCTAATCAGATTGTTGATAACTTATTTGATAATATAAGCCTAACCTGTCTGCTGGTATCAGTGATGACGAAGATGATTATCTTTTCGTTAAAGAGGATGCACTGCACGAGGATGCACTGCATGATTCAAGCAGGTCTATGACAGAAAGGGCATGATAAGATGATAAGATTATAGTGTAGGATAGGATAGGAAAGGACAGGATAGGATAGATAGGGTAACATAAGATAGGTAAGGATAAGAGGACAGGATAGGTAAGGATATGTAAGGATAGACAAGAATGGGTAAGGATAGGGTATGTAAGGACATGATAGATAAGGACAGGTAAAGATAGGACAGTGCATGCAAGGAGAACACACCCAGAAGACTCCTGATACTTTACGGGTTAAAGTCTGGATCAGGATCTTCTAAACATTTTACACCCCAAAGACGCCATTAAAAGTTCCCTGTGCATATCTAGCTAATGTTGCATGAATATGAGAAACTTTGCAAACGTAGTATTGGTTACTGTCGTATGACACACCAAACTGACTTCGTACCACTATGCTTTAGCCAACTGGCACCCATCCTCTGCTTTTCCATTGCTAGCATCTGATCCCCAAGCAAGCACACTATACGCCTGATTTGGGCTGTCATCGCCAGGTACTGCTGATCATCAGGGGAAGGGTACATAAGTAGGTTCTTTGCTCCCACCTGCAGGTGGTGAAAGCCTGGCCGTTCCAGGGGTGACATCTCCTCTCTCTCCTTGCTCCTGTCTTCTACGGCGCTCTCTTTCGTCTTCATGACATGTAGACGTATCTTACCGTGTTTGGCACAATATAAATCTAGCCGTGCTCTTTGCTGATGCGCCGTTAAACCCCAACACAACACAAACAAACAAACCAAACAATCAACTTTCTGCGTCTAATAAAAGATTCAGCGTAGCGACCAACAGGTTAAGGGTCTGAAATCGGATCAAATGTTGATCGAGTCACTTATTGGAGTGACCGTGTATGCAATACAAACGTTTCCCCGCTCATGAGAGACCGATTTTTGGAAGTACATCGTACTGTTGTTAGTAGTGAAATGGCTAACGATTCGAGTTTTAGTGAAACATTCAGTAATTCCTAACACAGATCGCGTCGACATCAATAGCAGTATTGCTTTTCAATAGCTTCATCAATAGCATTATGGCTAATGTGATCATCCCAAATTTCTCTTGCCAGATCTTACCTCTCCAGGAGGGGAGGATAAGATGGCCCACTTTCTGAAAGCTCTGTGTGAGATCCTGACCTCTTACGTCATCCACGAGCTGGACCCGAGCACCAAGGTGGTGGACTTTCACCATCCGCACCAGGTAGGTTGACTTGGGCAGTGTCGTGTTCTTTAAGGGAATGATACCAGTCGTGCTTATTTCCTCATTTTCCTCCATGACAAGCGGTCAGCATTGCTGATTATTAATGTTGTATTGTTTTATTAATATTTTTGTAATTATATACTAAAACAATGCCATTCAGTGACAAGAAATATGACAATGATTTGTCGCGATCTTCCTTGAACTGTTTGTGGACAGGTGTCTCTGATGTAAGAAGTCTTGAGAAAGAGCGTGTCAATCCGTTCAACAGAATCCAGTATCTTATCAATGTCATTATCACCACTGTCATTATCAGCACTACCGTTTTTAGCATTATCTCACTTTTTCACATCACTGCGGTACCGAGACTTAGATTGTCCTTTGCATGCATGCACAATATTATGTTGACGTGTTTCGTGTTGACATTGTCTTCCTGATAATCTAAAGATGTTTTTAGAAGAAAATCTATAAACTCATAACAGAGATTAGTTCTAACCAGTCCTATTACACAGGAGGTACTCAACAAGCAGCGTAAAGAAGAATACAATCACTTTTATGCTTTGCCATTTAAACAATTGGTCACACACACACACACACACACTCACACACACACACACACAATGATGAAATTACCACGATAAGAAGAAAACATTTCCTTAATACTTGCCTTTAAAATAAAAAGAAAGAAAATCATGTTCTACGTTTTAAGTAAAGAACTTTATTTGAAACCTAATGATTATTTTAAGGCCACTCGCGACGGATCCGTCAACATTTGGTGGACTGGTCGCTTACTCGCGTGGACTGATCCGCCACCCCTTGGCAGACTGTCTTAGGTTTCTGTTTTCTCTGTCCCTAACCCGCCGAAAGCTGGTGGAACCGTCGCTGGCAACAGTATAGCCATTTGTCTTATTTCGTGCAAAGTTTCACGGAGATCCGGGTTATACTTTTTGAGTTATGGCTGATAC
>JBCEWB010047626.1:0-14312 GCA_039654565.1 Peronia peronii | reverse complement strand
TTTTCCCAGTTCAAAGGGTCATTCCCCCCCCCCCCCCCCCCCCCGTCAATTACTTTAGAGAAATTACATTACATTTACGTGACATCCAGTTTTACAAGGGGTATATGTGGTATTAAACATGCATACATTACTGTGCATGCGTGCGCGCATGCGCGCTCTTCTTCTCCAATCACTGTTCAGCAATCTAGGCAACGTGTCAAATAAGATCGGGATAGCTGGTCAGCATTATCTCCACACCATGAAGAGAATACCATTATCAGAAGTTGAGGGTCCCAAAGGTTGTACGTGCTTCCAATCTTTAAAACACACCAAGCAGAGACACTTATTACATTTTTTTCCTAGCGTATTTGCAGAAGAAGCACCGAACAGCAGGACAGTCAGACACATAGTTGGTTGCTTTTGTGTTTGAATCGTTCTTTTCTTGCTCAGAAATAACAAAGAAAGAACAAGAACTGAATGGGGTCGTTCAGACGCTGGATATCAAGCAGAATGAGTATGAGTATCTTCATCATGTAAGTCAACATTTCGCTCTGTCATGCCGGTTTTCAGGGACAGATTTCTTTAGGGAACGGGCGTCTGTGCCTCGGATGTAGGAGACCCCAGATGCAAATTTTCTCTTTTGATAAACACGTAAATTGACTTTTTCTTAAATTGCAGTTTGCTAGGGCCCCCCCCCCCACACACACACACACTACACATACACACACACAATAGTTAGGTGGCAGAACCTTAAAAATGTCGGTCTGCCAGTGTGGAGATCATTTTTTTTTTTAAAAAAAAAAAAGCTCCACAGCCTCTTCGAACTCTTCCCAAATCAGAAAGTTTGGAGAACCGAGTATTAATACTGCCTCGAAATCTAGATAACATGAAGTCAGATCATAACCCATAGCCTTGCACCTCTATTAAAATTTATAAAAACGCAAAGCTTTGCTGCATCCCTTCCCCACTCTCCCCCCCCCCCCCCCCTTTTCCTAAATACATTTTGTAAGTATATTTATGGCAGCACACTTGTAATTCTATTTTCTTTAGAAATTTATATGTGATTATTGTTGCCTCAGATCCTGAGCTTGTCAAGCCCATTTGTCAAATTTGTAGATGTCAGCGAACACTTACATAATGTATTATAATATTATATCTGTTTAAACTGGGGGGAAGGGATGAGGTGTTGTTGGTTTACTTGTATATAACTTTGTGTTTGATTTTATAAGGTTTTTTGTTGTTTTGTTTTATTTTGTCTATGCACTATCATGGCAAAACAATATTATTGTGTCCAAACTGGTATTTGCTATCTGAATGTCTCTGTTGATTGGCACTGCATCCCGCTCCCCTCCCAATTGACTCATTTCGTGACAATCTTTGTCATAAATTGACTGACTTTGATTCTTCAAACCATTGTTGTTGTTGTTGTTCTTGCTATGAATCTTGCTGTTGTTACATGTAAATATCCTTGTTGATAATGAACCGATTGCAGCTGTTCAGATCAAGTTTCCAGCGATCTGTTCCCTATCTTATCAATTCAATATACTATTCAAGCATTTTTTAATTTTCATATTTTCTTTTTGGGGGGGGAGGGGACATAGCAATGTAAGATATTAGTCTGACTTATCTCTGTACATGAGGGTTATTTTGTTCTAATTCTTCTAGTAATCTGTTTTGCTGTTTTAGCGATTTAACAACTTGCAAAGACAGAAGAAAGAGCAAGGTGATCTCCTGCGCGCTTCCCAAGCGAATACCCTAGTGCTTGTTAAGGAGGTCACCGGTCTCCAACAAGAGATCCAGGCACAGGAGAGAGTCAATCATGAGCTGAAGGAAGGCAGTACGCGCATGAGGGTCAAACTGGGCATGTTGAAGAACCAGGTGAGGTGTCACTAAGTCAGTAGCTTCCTCTCTCGTTGCTGTTTGTTAGTGTCGGCATAGAATGCTGTACCTTGGAAGTTGGATGGACGGTCTCTGTTCTGGTTGGATCGGGTTGGACAGACAGATAGATAGGGTGTGTGTATGTGGAGAGATGAGTGAATAGGTGGCTAATGCTGTTGGCCAAGATTTCGGGACAAACCCAACGGGGTTTCCCGCAGAAGCTTACAACCAGGAAGTGAGGCAAGCATGCGGCATTCGCAGTCTCTTGACTAGGCAAGGTAAGATAAGACATAAATGCTTTTAGCATTAGAACCTGGCTGAAGTCATTTGATACATCAAGCTGGGTAGGAATGGGCTAATTTATGCTTATGCTATTAGCTGCTATTAGCACTTTCATCTTTAGGATGTCAGTCTTACACTCCAAATTACTATCTGGGTCCAACTCAATGCCCAGACTCTCAGCACTTCGACACAAATCAACCTACTTCTAAAACCATTCATCTCTTGCTCATAAAAGTAATCTTGTAGTTCTAAAACAAGATTTGATCTTGAAGTCCATGGTCACGATGGAAAACAACAATTTCATAAAATACTGATAACTTACCGGCAATCAAGCACATCAACAGAATCACAATGAATGCCTAAGCGCTATTGTTTACAAGATTTTGCCTCATTTTTGGTCTGAGCCGAAAGTTCTTATTTTAGCCCGGAGGTACGTGAGTCTCTTTCCTACATAATTATTAACACTACCCGCTACTATTTTTGTTTGGAGAGGATCTAGGTTCAATTGGCTATGAGTCTGTCATTCATAGACAAGAGTTCTCATTATAAATTTCCTAGCCACTGTAACAGAGTCAAGCCAAGAAGTGAGACGAACCTTTTGGGTCGATGGAATTTCCCCATTGGCCGACTGGCTGGCTGAATGGATGGAAAGATAGATTAATGTGTGTGTGTGTGTGTGGGTGTGGGTGTGGGTGGGTGGGTAGTATGCATGTATGTATGTATGTATGTACGTATGTATTATGTACATATGTATATGTATGTATGGGGGGATGGATGGATGGATGGAAGGATGAAAGAATGGATGGATGGATGGATGACAGAATGGATGGATGGATGACAATGGATGGATGGATAAAAGAATGGATGGATGGATGAAAGAATGGATGAGTGAGTGGATGGATGGATAGATGGATGGATGAAAGGAGGAAGGAGAGTAGATAGAAGGAGGGATGAATGATCGGGCGAAGGGGTGGGACAACGATGGGCGGATGCATGCATACATGGATGGACTGAATAAACAGACATTTGCATTCTGATTTTTTTTCTCTCCTGTTTCAGTATCTGGAGGCTCTAGACAATTCGCGCCTCCTGAGTCGACAAAAACAGATGCAGGAATTTTTCGCCAAGGAGATGGAGCAACGAATGATAGAAACAGAAACACACATGAGTGCGGTTGTCCGAGCGAATATACAACTTTACAGCGAGAATACAACACAAGGGGTAAATATATGTACATGATACTGAATGCTGTCTAGGGACAGAATCCAAGTGAAGAACACAGGGTCGAAAAAAAAGTCTACTAATGTGTTAAACAGTTGTTCATCGATAGTCTACTGCTTTAATATATTTATGATGTGTTTTTGTTGGGACTAACTTCACAGATCCGTCCACGTTTTCTGTTCGGCACAGCTCTGTAATACATTACGTTATGAACGCGAGTTAAATTTGTCAGATGCTCTTCAAAATATCAATGGTTGATGTGCCATAATTATAACAACATAAGATTTCCGTTCCCCATCTCCTTTCACAAATTCAAAGAAGTCTGCATGGTCAAAACTGTGATTGGGTTGGGGGAAGGGAGGGGGGGGGGGGGGTAAGAGGTCCACTTATTTCAAGTGATCTTCTCGCACGAAGGTCTCGATGCTAGGAGTATCATTTCACATCCTGCATTCCTGCCCAGGTTTAGCTGAGTCGACTTTCTTTTCCCCCACTTAACATGTTTGCAAAGTTCATTATTTTGGAATCGGCTGTTTTATATTAGATTTTAAAGCAACGGTTCCTTAGCTACTTTTACTAATAAAACACTAACAATATTGACTTATTCTCGAAAGATAAGCCTAACGTTCCTTGTAAAGCTTGACACTGTGGAACAGATTTGAAAGGTTAATCTCTTCTAACGAGTTACTGCAAAATGCTGTTCATTCCCTATAACAGTCATATGACTGTTTGGCATCGTTCCATTGCAGTGTTCCTCCTATTATAAACTCATGTGACTCGTTGGTTAACAGTTACGCCCTCTCTTTCTTCTGTTTTCTTGAACAGGAAATCGCAGTCCTCCAGAGTAACCAGTTTAAGATCAAGGAGAAAGAAACCCAAGCTTTAGACACACTGAATCAAGACAAGGATGACATCGTCGAAGTAGGAAGTCAGCCTGTCCCGTTCCGTTCACACCCCTCTCTGTTTGACAGTCCATCCATCCATCCATCCATCCATCCATCCATCCATCCATCCATCCCCCCATCCATCCATCCATCCATCCATCCACCTACCTACCTACCCATCCATCCATCCATCCATCCATCCATCCATTCATCCATCCATCCATCCATCCATCAGAGACTCCAAGAGAAGGATAGGAAGAAAGCCATGCAGATTGAACAGTTGACGCAAGACCTGATGGATAGCCAAAACAGCATTAAAGAGTTCAAAGCTTTAATCAAAACAATGAATGATGAAGAAGAGAAGATGCATATAGCCGCAATGAAATCTGAGACAAGGGAAAAAAGGAACTTCAATGCAATGGAACTGGTACGTTTTTCTAGCGCCGAAACGCCTTGTTCATCTAACGCCCTATGTGGCATTTGTGCAAATCTGTTAGTATTCAGCATGCAGTGGACAGGAATAGTGCTACAGTAATTCAAATATATGTACTGTGCAACAAAAGCAGCAGCTACAACAAAAGTAAAAAGATGACGATAACGACCACCACACTTGTAACAATAGCAGTGGCGATGACATCATCATCAACAACGACAACAAATATAAGTGATGAAAACAATACAACAAGGTAACCAGAAAAGCAAAACAATAACAACAACAACAACGAAAGCCAACCAAATCGTAACATTTTCCAAGACTTAAATGGGAACATTTAGAATCCAATGAATATAACAGCCCAGTAGAGTCGGTATGAGCTAATAAGTCTGACCATGTTGTGGTTTGATTTCAAACACAGAACTTAACAAATAATTGTGTGGGACATTGATGTTGATAAATAGCAGGAAATGACATCTTAATTATCTGTGATTGGAAAGATACCTTAAAGAATAATACTGAGTGTCACCTTCAATCATGATCATCTTCCCGTCAATCGCACAGCTCCGCAGACAGAGGGATCTCTTTGGCTCGAGGCTGCTGCAAGCCAGAACTGAGTTATCTTTGGCAGAGAAGAAGGAAACAGTCTCCAAGGTGGTGATGAAGGAGTCAGCTATTGCCTACAGGAACCTGGAGAATGACTTGACTGTCCTCAAGCTGGAGATAAAAAACATGCGCCGGAAACTAAAGATCTACGAAGGAAATGACGTAATTATGGAGTCTCTCAGGTACTTGATTGACACATACTCACAGAGAACGAGAGAGGGAGAGAGAGAAAGAGAGAGAGTTTGAAGAGGGAGGGGAGGGGGAGAGAAAATCAAAGAAGCCATCCCGAAATCGGGAATTGTACCTGTATTATATCATTAAGCTCTGGCTTGCGGGTTGGGGATCGTCATTGGGACTTTTATATTCAGTTCTGTGCAGATCTTGATCTAATCGTTAAAAGACGGTGAGGGCTGGAGAATTAAAAGAAGCACTAACTAATGGTAGAGAGAGAGAGAAAGAGGAGGGGAGCAAAGCGAGAAAGAAAGAGAGAAAGGGCAAAAATCAAGTAACATAGAGAGACGCATAGATTATGGATGAACAAAGGAAGAGACAAACAAATACAAGAACAGAGTGAATGAATTCAAAGAGACGAAAAGGGAGATGGAGAGGGACAGAAAGTGAAAGAAAAAATGGGGAGGGTGGAAGAATTGTATACAGTTGTCACAACAAAACTGTAACAGCTGTAAATAGCCTACATTATTTATAAAGCATTGGTCTTCTTCTCTCCAAGACAGGACATGGCAAGCCTCACTGTGGCCCTGGAACTGGAGAAGGCCAAATGTCGGGCCTTGGCTGAGTCTAGACAGCCCATTATCCACAGATGGCGGGCCCTCCTCGTAAGCTTGTTTTGTCAACGCCAGAATGTTGATAACAAAAATACTTGTAGTTATACATGTTTCACAAATGTTACGGGTGCCAATCAGCTATTGTTAATAGTGGACTAGAGATAATAATAATAATAGAGAGCATTTATATAGCGCTTATCCCTGTACAGGCTCTACAGATGACAAGATAAACGAGATGAGAAAATGGGGTAAACAGTTAAGATTGTGTAAGTATGTTATGAGAGACAGACAGAAGTACAGAGAGCACGCGAGAGAGATTTAGACTGAAAGAGGGAGGGAGTGAGAGTAGAGATGAAAAGAGTGATACAAAAAAAAGGAGAGTGAACAAAAAAAAGGATGATAGACCAAGCAAAAGAACAGAAAGAGAGAGGGGTAGAGAGAAAGAGGAGGGGAGAGGGAGAAAGAGAAGGAAAGAGAGAATGTTAGAATGAGAGAGAACTTGTGAGAGGGAGAGAGAGAATGTTTAAAAGAGGGAGAGGGGGCAGAGAGAGAGAGAGACAGGGAGGTAGGCAGAGAGAAGTTGCCAGGTTGTAAACAACTTGTATTATTTCTTTTCTCGTGGTCAAATATAAACCAATAGTTGGGCTCATCTATGGGACCCGACCGGGCTCTGAAAAGAAGTGCGAATAGAAAAAAAAAAAGCACTAAAAACAAAAAGTAAGTGACAGTTGATACAAAACGAGGACTAAAGGAAGGCCTGATGCTAATCAGTGAATCAGTCTAAAGAAAGAAGGCAGGGAAGCAAGAAAAGTAAACATTCATGATTTCAGACACAGGAGGTAAAGAAGAAAGTCGGCTTATTTGAGTTGTGAATGTGTGACTCGGCTTGAATAGAAACCAAATGCTGTGCTCCTGTAAACAAACAAACAAACAAACAAAAAACTATACAAAGGAAGAAAACAAAATTGACCTAAATACAGTTCAACATTATCAGACAAGATCCCATTTTCTTGTAGTGTTACTGTTAGTAGTGTTAGATTTGATAGATGATAGATTATAGCTTTAGACACTATAAAAATGCAAGGAGGTGGCGAAAGACTTAGGTCGATAGTATGATGCATACTGTTGTTTGAAGTTTTAGTTTAGTTGCTTTCATTTAATTTTAGTCTGTGGTAGGTCTCTAGGTCGAAGTTCCATTGCAACATATCATCCTGAAGAATGTGCATCTGCTTTAGCTCTTCAACGAAACATTTTTTCTATCTATTCTTGTCACCTTTTTCTTCATTATTTTTTTTTCTTCTGTCACGAGAGAAGTTTTTTTTTTTTTTTCTTTTGTGGTTGTCAAGTCACTCATTACCATTGAGAGATAAGCATGAAAAGACCAAAAACGAGAAAAAGAATGCCCATTCTGGTCTCTTTTTCACACTGGAGTGAGAGCAACTAGGAGAGGGTAAGTTGCATTTTTTTTTGGGGGGGGGGGGGAGGGGAGAGGCAAAGAACATTTGCTTGTCTGATAGTTTCTGTGCTGGATATGTGTGAAACATTCTTGGCACAGTAGGCCTACCCTCTAAGTGTTTGTATCTTCAGTCCTTGGTAAAAAATCTGTATCTAAAAATTAAGTGTTGCACACTTTATAAGTCTGTGTGAATTTGATTGCAATGAATTAACATGGAGGAGAACGATGAGAGATCTTGCTGCCCAAAAAAATCACGTGCACTTTTCAACCGAATCGGTAGAGGTTCAAATTTGACTACATTGTTTGTGTCTTCTTCAAGTTCTCCTCTTTGTTATCTGTTTGCATACTTCTCCAATCACCCCATATCCCTGTATGCCAGTAAGACTGCAACAAAATGTAATCAGTATCCTCTAATGAGTGTGGACATAAATTACAGCTCGTTTAGGTTTAGCTCCTAAATCTAAGATGAATGTGTTAATTTAAACTGTGGTCATCTTTGAATTTCTCAGCTCTAGATTGGGTTATATAGATCTAACAGTGCAGAAGATTCGGTTATCTAGAGTTAGTGGATGAGGTTGGGCTCGGTAGGCTCCTAGTTTTTCTGCTTTAAGTCATTCATGTTTTTTGTTCTTCCTTCTCCCTTTCTGGCCTTCACTCTTTCCACTAATTAGCATCAGGCCTAATGGATGATGAAGTTTGGTAGATTTTTCTTTCGTTCCTTTTTATATCAACTGTTATCATTTATTTACTATTGTTTTGTTTTCCTTCGTAATTAAATCATTGACAATACTCACTACAAGTACTCAGTACTATTAATGTATTATTACTTGGAGGGCACCTTGGTCCAATTAGCTTTAAAATTTATTAAGTGTGTCACTCATAGCGCAGAATTTTGGTCATAAATTTTCTACGCACGCTGTGTTTCTTTTCGTTTGGCAGTACACGCTTCCTTCCATTGTACAGTTGGGTCCCTTACTTGGCGCCCAGCGATTTGTTCAAATGACGATACAGTACCCCTCAGGAGATTGATAAGTCTCCCGTGGGGGCCTGGGGTATATAACAGTATAAGTAGGTTCTGCCTTCAGTGGGATGTCTCCCATGGAATGCCATCCTCAGTGTTCCAGGGGTGACAGCTCTTCTCTCTCTCCTTGTTCCTGTCTTCTGCCCCGCTCTCTCTTCTTCTTGACATGTAAACATCTCTTACCTGTGTGGCACAATATAGCCGTGATCGTGCTGATGTGCCGTGGTACACTAACACAAACAAACAAGCTGAAAAGCTTACATAAACGGTACCATAACCTGTTCAAATTGGGACGGAAGTTGCCCATGAGCGCTGGGCCTATTTAATATGTAGTATGTCTATGGTCTACATTTAAAAAAAGATAAATTTAGATCTTCATTATTGTACATAATAATTTAGATAATATATTATGCTAGTGTTGTACATCTGACCTTTGGGGTAACTTCAATCACCCACATTGCAAATTCAAGCATGTCACGACAGCTAGTAGCCTACGTGTATAATTTCAAATCAGCTACTGTGGTTTAAAATACATGTAAAAGCATGAGCACTCCAGCATAAAAACAACGAAAAGAAGATTACGGTATATGAAAGGTCATTCTCATAAAATTTAAATCTTTCATGAAGTTTGCCATTGACACATGCATTAGGAAAAGAAAAATATAACATTTGTAAGATAAAAAATAGTGAAACAAAGGTTATCTGAAAGGCCAATTCCAACGAGAGGTGAAAAATGATAGCATAATCTGTCTCAATTTCACATGGTAAAATTACTAGAACTACACATTTTTTTTTTTAAATTCATAAGGTTTACAGGTTGATCCGTTAGTGCTGTTTAAAACGTCGGACTCTCATTTTCTTATTCCCTATTTTGATGCCCATGTGCTGAGCTCAGTACCGATGCATGCATCTATAAAAGTATATTCATCAATCAATTTTTATAAAACTGTAAGTTGCGCCCAATGGACCTAGATCTGGCGTTTATGTAATCTTATGAATTTGAAGTTATACAAATCTTACTAGAGCTAGTGTATTAACTGCAAGTGAAGTAATTGTAGTTGTTTGGTATATTTTTTAACATTGTCTTTGTATTCTTTCACAGTAGCCTATCATTGACACAACTGCCCCCTTTCACTCAGGTGGTTTTTCTGCGGGGAGAGCCATCATTGTCCTGCATTTTGTTTTTCCGTATTGTTTATTTATTGTCGATGATACGGAAACTGAAACAGTTGTTACAGTAGGCTTAAAGAAAAGTGTGATTTGTGATGCCTAATGCAACAGAGAATAACAGGAGAAAGTATAAACTGAACTATACAAGTGGTTGATGGCAATGAACTGGCCCTATTTTGGACAGAAACTAATCTTTATTGGCATCTATGCTGACATTTATTGGAAATTGTCCAATATTTCTTCCATGAACAATGCAGAAAAGATCTATCTATTGTGTAGTATTTTGTCCTCATTTCATTCTCATGAAAAAAACCCGTGCACACGTGTCATTTATTGTTGTTATTTGTACCTGTGACTGGGTAGAGTTTGTCACATACATGATATGTACATAACATATCAGCAATGCCAGTAATTTGACTATTCGTCTTTGATTTTGACCACTCGTACATTATATGAGCAGATGATTGTTTGGGCAGATATATGGATGGATGAATAAATGGGCAAATGGGTGGGTGGATTGATGGGTTAATGGATAGATGGATGAATGAATGGATCGATGGATGAATGGATGGGTAGATGAAAGGATGGGATGGAATGAAATGGATGGACCATGGATGGATGGATGCATGAATATATAAGAAGACTAATGGATGGCGTCCTGAGTAAATTGATGAATGGATATGTGCATGGGGATGGAGGTGACAAGGTCTCGTAATTCTGTCTCAGGCAGCGGATCCCTCAAAGTATGAACTGATTATCAAAATTCACAAGCTGACCCAGCGCCTGATTGAAAAAACCACAGAGGTGACTGACAAGGAGCTGATCATCCAGCAGAAAGATCGCTATTTCTTGCAGCTGCAGACCCTCCTAGCGCGCCGAACTGTGCCCAGTCTCAGCCAGGAGATGAGTGGCGCCAAGTCGATCATCCGCAGACAACAAAGACAGATCAAAGTATGTCTTTCAAACTCATGGCATGTTGAAATCCAATGATGTGGATGCATGTATATAGAGAGGCTACGTCAATCTCATGTCATCTACTCAATGGTCTTCTCTGAACAGAAAGTTCCTTTCTTTTGAGTGTTTTGTGAGCTTCCGTTACTAATAAAATATATCCTTTGTAAAATTACATGTATATAAACCCAAAACAAAAAGTCCTCAAATGGATTGCATTATCTACGAAAGGTTGGAATCCACTTAACACATTATCCATCCGATCATTTACCTATCGGTCGTCTTTCCATCCTGCACCCATTCATCCACCCATCCATTCATAAATCTATCATCCACCCGACTGTCCATCGGTCCATCTATCCATCCATCCGTAGGCAATTTCACACATTTTCTGTTCAGGTCCATGAACTTCGTAATTCAGTGCAACAAATAAGCTAGCTCTATTTGTTTTGTCTGTGAGTTCCCAGGATAATCTTTTGTTCTACAATACATGTACATTCATGGTGGTGTATTCCTGCTGAATTAGCATGTCTTCAGAAAATCATCAAAATGTGACATACAATTTATAATCAATGCCTCTCTATCTTTCATTCCAGCCTTAATGCCTGTACCTTAAGAAAGTACATGTATGATTGAAATACCATACAGTGAGGCTGGATGTCTCTTTGTCTTCCGCTCCAAGCTTAATGCTGTGCCTTCAGAAAGTATAACATACAATGTTCATATACAGCCGCAGTGAATGCCTCTCTGTCTTCGGTTCCAGACTTGAAAATGCTCATAGTCATACTTTAGAAAGTGTAGAACATAATGAGCTTGAATATCTCTATATCTGTCATCCTATCCTCAATCAATGGCAATGTCTTCAGAAAATGTGAAATGTAATGTGTATATGTGGTGAATGCCTATTTTCGGCTCTAGGTTTAATGCTCGTATTTTTAGCAAGTATGAATATAAATAGTCAATGAATGTCTCTTTTTCTCTCGTTCCAGGCCCTGACGGGTGAACTGAACATGTCTATGCACGATCTCAGCCGGCAAACCCAAGTCATACAGAGCAAACAAGATGAGACACATGAAGCCAAGAAAAAAGTCATAAAACAACAAAGGATAAATCGCAAGTTGGTGACACTTATTTGTGAAGATAGTTAACAGCTCTATAAGACAAAGTTTGGGAAGTGACATATAGCAGGTGACTGAATGAGCATAGTCAATAATATGAGAAGCAAGATGCTGTCAAACAATAAGGAAAAAAAAAAAAGCTTAAAAGTGAGAAAGCATGCTGCAAATTTCAATTAAAATACATGTACATGTATGCACGGAGTGACAGAGTAGAAACACTATTGGTATGTTTCACTATTACTATAAAACTTTGACAAAGTCCTGCAGTCTTTATTCTGTTGATTCAATGCAATCTTATGCCGGAAAGTAATTCTCTAAATACATGTCACCAAATAAAATATTTTTTGTTTGCAAAGACATTATATAAGGCTGTTGTTGAAGAATGGAGCTGAAACATTTTTGTGGGGGTCCTGCCCATGAGATGTAAAAATAATTGTACATGTGTTTATCGTTTACCTGTAGGCCTATAACTCTTGTAATTCTAGAAAACATTAATTTACATGTTGTTTACCTGCCAATGCCATTTGTCACAATAGTCAGCTTGGCAAAATAATTTGTGTGGTGAATGTGATACACATAATATAATAATTTTACATGTAATAATAATAATAATGGTGATAATAATAATAATATATGTAATAACAAAAACTTCTTTCAGGCTGATTGACAAACTTCCTCCAATCCATCCTACAACAACCAGAGAGAGGATTCTTGGAGGTGGATTTTACTTGCTGCAGCAAACACAGAAATGAAGACTTGGAAGAAATTGTCCACACAACTGTTGAAAGCACTCTTTCTATTTTATTTGATAAAATTATAGAATGTTTTTTTTTTCCCTAAACTACCAAATGTACAATTTTCATTTGCTTGCTGCTTTGTTTATTTTGACTTCTGGTGTTTCTTTCATCCATCCTCTAATGCTTTATTTATAGTCCTGTGTCACTGTCCCAGTATATGGATCCCAGTATATATATCAGTATATCTCTATTTTGTTCTATAGCAGATTTACCTGGCCATATATTCTAACCACATGACATCACTTCTAGTGGACTTACTCTTGTAAAAATCATCTCATCTCATTTTAATTTCAATACTAGTATTGCGCACCCAACTAAATATTCTGATCAGAAGTGGTATCGGTGAAGAAAAAATTCCTCTGTGATTCTGCGAGGAAGATTTTCTGCAAAATTCAGATTATACAAATTCAGTATGTTTTACATGATTTAGCATAAATCATTATTGAAATTAAATCAGAAATTTGAAGCATTTAATTTGTATTTTTTTTGTGTGTGTTCAATATGCAACACTGTTGTGTTAAAAAGATGAAAGTTGAAAGTGCTAAATTAGGTGAAACCTGGGTTTCAAGTGATGCATGATTTGTTAATTATGATTCATAGTTGGCTCATTCTCATGGCTGAATGTGTAAAGAAATTAAGATCACCTACAGGTTGAGATACTAAAGATAATTTTTTTTTTTTCCAGCTGTCCTGAAAATACATGTATGTGTCAAGGTGTCTTCCTTCTTCTGCTGTAAGACAGCAAATTTTTGTAATAGTGTGCTATGTCCAGTAAGGCATGTCCTCTTCAAAGTACATGTATACTAGAACACAAGTTACACATGTATATTTAGTGAAAAAAATAAAGGACAAGGTTTCAGCTCTTTATTCAATGAAGAAAGCAATCAACATTCATATAAAGATAGTAAAAATTGTGCAAACTTTCTGAATTAAATCAATTCACATGCTAATATTTATATATACAAAGGAAAGAAAGAAAGAAAATACACAAAACAAAAACCATGGTCTGAATTTGCAAATAAAAAAAAGTTATAAGACTCCATTACCTCCCAGCGACTGGTATTGTCATTCCCACATCTGTTACAACAGAGCAAACAGATAAGAAGGACATCAACAGACCTTAGTTTGAAAGGTAATGTGGATTGACTCAACAAACTTGACTGTGAATTCAACTGAAATATTTTACCCCATACTGGAGTATCAGCATCTCATACTGACAAAATCAATACATTATAGATCCGTTCCATTTGTATTTACTTCTGTGTGTAAAAAAAAAAAAGAAAAGAAGGGGGGGGGGGAGCGGCGAAGTCTCACGTCATAATTTCCTGTTTGTATTTACCTCTGTATTTGGAGTGTGACCCTGTGAACTCAGACCCAAAAATTAATATGGTTTTCAACCAAGTTAGGACTATCTTGAATTGTCGTACTGCGATCATCTAGATCTAGATGCTGGTCTCGCACATTGTTTGCCACAAAGTCAGCAAACAAAACGGGTAGAGTTAGCTTGCTATTATCATTCCATTGCACTGATGTTGTAAGGTACTCAGTATGTAGCCTTTGAAGTTGGATTCAAGCAATTTTCCTATTCAGCCATTGCTGTGCAATAAAAAAAAAGGTGGGGGGCAGGAGGGAAGTCTGATACAAAAAAAAAAAAAAAAGAAAAAAAAAAGGGGGGGGGGGGCAAGTAGAAGTAGAAACTCGCAATTAATGGATCTCTATGCCACTTCTGTACGA
>JBCEWB010047615.1:0-14312 GCA_039654565.1 Peronia peronii | reverse complement strand
TTCATATCGGCCCATCGTTTTATTTCTTTGTAAGCATAAGAAATTACATAGCAAAAAAGCCGTTCCCAAAGATTCTTAATAACGCAGGTTTCTCTTTAAGCGTTTTCTTACTAACCATGTTAGAGTGTACAATGTATTACAAAGGTAATGGAAAAATTGGACTAGTCATTCAGGTCTTTGCTATGAGATAAGTATCATCATGGACATTCCTAGTCCACTTCAATGGGTTTGAGAAAATGGACAACATCCGTTTTGTGCAAAGTCAAAACAGCGAATGTTTGCTTGAAGTTTTGGTTTCAAAAGTAACATTACATTGACGAAATAGAATATACATGTAATAATGACTGTTTGATAAAGTTACTTGTATCATGGTAATTATGGCTTTATGTATTGTTATCGTACCTCAAAATTACGAAAAAAAAAAAAAAAAAGGAAACTTAGGTGATTGCGAAATGACAGTGACGTTGTGTATGCTTTTGTCTACTCAAGGTTCCTGTATTTTACTTCAGATGCCATAAGCAAGTAGAGAGAATTACTTTGTAACATATAGCTCCATTTCATTGCAAATACAGGTACATGTATATCTTTTCCTTTTGTTCAGTGAGATTTCAGTTTCATTTTGTTTTTGGGTTTTTTGGGGGTTTTTTGCCAGCGGTTCTTTTTACTTTTTCATCTTAGTATTTTTAGTCAAATAAGAATAAGTGAACAGTTAAGTGTGGCCAGTTATTAGCACAATGCAAAAAAGACGAACAAAAAATATAGATCTAGAGAGCTAGACATTTAATAAAGAACTGAACCATTGGAGAAATATGGAGGTTCATGTACATAAGGCATGTGCTAATGTAGAAAGATAGCCTACTCTTTCAAAAAATCAAGATCTGAGATTTTCTTTATAAGTAAGAAAGGCACTTTTTATATGCATAATTGAAACCGTTTCTGAAATTCTTTTGAGTTTAATTTAAAGGCAATTCAGGGTAAAAAGAGCAGATTAGTATGTTATAACACTCATTGGTATTTATGGTTTTGCATAGCATATAGACCAACATGTATGTTTGTGTCTGATCAGTTCACTATGGCAGGATTAGTATTTTTGTTAACCTGTATTCCTGAGTTTGCTTGATATCTAAAATATTGTAGTACCAATGTGGAACTTAGGGGTACCAATGTGGAACTTCAGGTGGACATTTGTAAGGGGCAGATGAATAAATGCTGTAAGGCTGCGTTTGTACGAGTATTGGCACATGCATTTTCTGTAGGTATTATAGTCTGTGCCAGTGCATACCACCTTGGCCATGTAAGTAAAAGCAAAGAGAGATTTCTCATTCCCGGTTTTCTGTAGGCATGCACAGTAATCACACATGTCAATATCAATGGTAAAATGCACCCTCTTTAGCATTGAACATACAGTACACATATGAAGACTCCAATGAAAAAACCGATGTCACATTTTTGTGAAAAATGAGTTATTGCCCCAGCATTATAAAGTACACTGCTAAGATTTGTTAACCAGAACAATAATTCGGAAAAAACAGGTAAGTTCCGCTAAAAAGAGAGTTTTTAAAAGGGTATACAGTGAAAAACTATAGGCTTGTAAACTTTATTTTCTGTTTTTCTCCCTTTGTAGAAAATGTGACTATCTGGTTTTTCCTCTGGAGTCCTCATTTGGGATTTATTCTGTTTTGTGTACAATAACTTTTTTCTGCATTGTTAATTTTATCTGAAGTCACAATGTGCCATTAAGCTGCTGTTATGAAAAAGCATTTTTTTTTTAAAAAAAAAGTATTTTTTCGTCTCTGCGTCCATTGTTTAGAGAATTTGTACAGGAGAAAACAGAGCAGGAGAATCTGACCAACAACTGTATCAACCACTTTGTGAATTAGTGTACATGTATATTATATCAGTTAATAGTCCAGAAAGGCATTTTTTTTTTTTTAGGTGACTGGTCGCTCAAATAGATTCAGCTGCTTATATTACATGTAAATTGTTAATTAAATGTGTAACTGACTTGCAAATAATAAAATAACCCACCGATCTCTATATTTTGATAAAAGTTTGAACATAAATGTATGTACATATCCAAGTGGATTGGACTTAGTATTTATGATTAGATTCAGTCCATGTGTATTCAAGTTCAGAAGAGGGTGGGTCATGGACTTAGTATTTATGAATATGATGATTAGATTCAATACATCGTCACCCCAGAATTAAGTTGTCCCAACCATAAGTTCTGTTTTGTAATTAGGACATATAATTCTGGGGCGACAACATGTATATTCAAGTTCAGGGAAAGACTGGGTCATGTGAAAAATTAGAGACACGATAACGATGAAATCAGTAGGTTATGAAATTGAGTGAGCAGAGAAACCACAATTTTTTTGTTAAAGATTGAGTGAATTTTTAGCACAAATTTTTTTTACAAGCAGTTTATTTGGACACAAATGAACCTTCTTTCTGTGTCCCTTTAAAAAGTAATATTGCCTGTTTGAATTTGGTAAAATGTATTATGGAGCATAAGTGAAAAAATTGAAATTGAGTGACATGTTCTAAATGAGGGTGGGTTCCTCACTCAATTCAGCTGCAGCAGCAGGTCACATCCATTATCTTTATTTGCCAGTATCTCAATTCTATTCAGATAGAACAGATTTTTTCACCAATAGAAAGGGAAATGTAGTACCTTTAGGGCAATACCAGTACTCTGTGTGCTAAAAAAAATTGACCAGCACCTGAATCAGGCCCTGATTTCATCGCATCATGTCTCATTTGATTACATTTATTTTACATCTTTGCGTTGTGGCATTGATCAACCAGACTTTGATTAACTTTGAAGATATTTTTGCCTTTGGGTTCATTTTGTAAGACAATGAAGGAACAGGCAGCACAAAGTGAACTTTGTACTGTACATATGTGTATCGTAATATATGACGGGGAGTATAACATGGAGAAAAAAAATGTTAAAAGCTTAGATCTACTATCTATTATTTTTACTTATTGTCTGCATTTCCACTCTAAGTGTATGACAGGCCAACACCAGTTGAGTACATGAGACTGCTGAACTTGTAGTAGACCTGCCATATTATATCGGACATCGATCAAGCAGGTATCCATGAAAACTGTCAGGATATATTAAATTAAGTGCAACATACATGTAATTACTATTTACTATCACATTTGATTATGTCTTGTGTGATGGCGGTGACCATCACAAGGGAGGTCACTACACACTTGTGCAGTGGAAACCTAACCAACCTGAAAGCTTTCCCAGCACTCTCCTTACCTCAAACATTAAATTCTTTGCCCTCGTTTGTTGTCACCTTGTTATGTTTCTTGCAAACAATAAAAGACAAGAAAAACTTTTCTGATTTTTTTGTTTGTTGATGCAGATATGCATGCCATTCTCTTGAGATGAAGGAGCATTAGTGCATGGTACAAGTATTTGATATTAACCGCGTTAAAATGTGTGTGGCAGTCTGGGAAAAGCGCCATTAAAAGTAACACCAGTGGGTTCAATCTGGGAGCAAAAATAATCAGTTTGGGATCAAGTGTTGAAAATCTGGTTTTTAATCATAAAAGAAAGTTCACTTTGTTATCTCTAACATACTAAAAGCTTTGTTCAGGATTTTACTGACTCTTGTTAAAGCTGTTTTGATATGATTACATCGAATAAATTCCAAAGCAAGAGCCCATTCAACTGACTTTTATGGTCACTTGGGCTAAGGCTGGATCTAGTGGCATTCACCATACTGAATTGTTTTATTGTCACATAACTCTCAATCGAAGTGGCTAGCCAGACACTGATAGCAGGCGTCATTTTGGATTATAGAATTATAATGTTAATTTTTACCAAGAGCTCACAGCTGTCCTTGGCCGAATGAATAAGTGACCAGACTGATATTCTAATGAGCCCGGGTTCAAACCTTGGCCATGCCTTTTTTTTTTTCAGTAATAAAAATTTATTGTGTATTTGACATAGTTTTTGTGTTTAATTATGTACAATTTTGAGGGATTAATTGAAGGAGATGCTTTTGCTAGATACACCTTGCGTATGTCATCAACTGAGAGTGAAGGGTTCATCTCCAACTCCAACACGTTCACATCTGTAGATTGGTATACTTTCATTTCTGTTCCTCGTATTTTCTCTCTTTTTTTTGCCTTTTTTTTTTTTTTAGGGTGTAGTTGAAGAAAATGTTTTGTCATGTAGAATGATCTAGATCTAGACCTCATTCAATGTTCCAAATACTGGGAAAAAAAAAAAAGATTGTCAAGTTTGATGATAAAATTATCATTTACTGATTAGCATATTTTTAGCTAAAAGTGTTTAAAGCTGCATGCCTCCCACCCCCTCCCAAAGGCACATGATGCGGACATATAAAACTTCACGGCTACATGACAATGACACGGACTGAATAAGTCCAGCTAGACTTTGAGATGATACGGGCTTAAGTCCATCTAGTTGATCTAGCCATGGCCCTCTCAAATCTAATCTAGAGCAAAGACGGGAAGAAAATCAATAAAGGTACATTCTTTGTTAAGCTTGCTATACAAGACTCCTTTCTATATGTATCTGAAATCCACTGAAATTTGTTTCTGAAACTTTATTATTGCATCTTCCTTGAAATGAACTTTTCTGGTCTGGTCATCTTCAAAAAGTTAAGCTATATAATCCAACAAAATTTTAGTATGGTTGTGTCTGCTTATCATTCATCAAGAACTGCCTGCCATGTGCAAAGCATGAACACAAATCAGTTTGTAAGTGACAATTCTCCTTACTTTCAGTTGATCAATCTCAATATACCTGACTAGGCATTGCCAAAGTGTCAAATACTAGACTTGCCATGTAGTTGAAACAAAAAAAAAAAAAAAGAGAGGCCTTTATGGGAATCTGTAAAATGTACGTACATGTAGTTTTTAGATGTGGCTGATAGGAAGAAGGCATGTCACATCATGCCGAGATTTGAGAGAAAAGGCTTAACAGGCACCAACATAGATCGGCCTATGCAGAAACTGGACATAAGGCAGGTCACCAGTCCTGTTCAACATCATGACGTGGCAACATGAATGAGATGGAACAATTCATGTGTTCACTGCAGGCCTAGTTTCTAATGTATTCATCATAAGAGCTGTTGGAAGATGTATCTGTGTGTGTGTGTGTGTGGTGTATGCCAGAACGTTAAGTACATGTATATGAACAAATGTACCCATTAGAATAAATTTTTAAATTCCTCCTCACCAATCATGATACAAGACATTCAACCAGTCTTTTTACGAAAACTGCATACAGCTGATTGTACACACATAGCTACTAGTGCACTGTACAAATATGCCAGATACATTTTTCATTCCACTATGCGAGTCATTTTTTAAATTTTTGTTAAATCTACTGATGAAGACCAGATCAAACTTATTAGCTACATGTATTTGGTTTCAATATTGATTTTTTTTATCGGCCAGCAATATGTTTGGCGCTGTCTTGCTCCCCTTTTAAATGTTCTATTACACTGAGGACTTCTGTCTGTGGTGTGCTTGGCAATAAATGCTCAACTAAACTTTCTACTGCCATAACCAACAAACAGAAGAACATGTACAAACATTCAACATAAAAACTGAGATTCAAGATCAACTGCACTTTTTTTTTTTAAATATTTATTACGTATTGATTTGAATAGGACAGATGGAGACCTACAAAATCAAGCATATACTAGCACACAATCTTTCATACCACCATCTCCCACCACTTGCACTCAAAAAGCAAATTCACAAAAGCCTTGTTGCAGGAACCAATCACACTGACCTCCCACATCCCATAACAGAGTATGACAGGGAAATAATCAACAATGCATGTATAAGTTGTAGTTGTATGTTAGGATTTAAACAAAGCATTTAAGGCTTTCAGCCTGATGTTGACACTTTTCTTTTTTCCCCTTCTCAACATGTCCACTTACGATTTGCTAACATGAAACTGGACAAGAGACCAAAATCTGCTGCAAAGAGGAAAACTTCAGAGCACATATTCAACATTTCTACATACAGTACTACATAATGTAGCAATGGTAGAAACATTTGATAAAAATGTAATCCGAATTTGACCAGAAGTCACAAATAGATTCAGTCCCATGAGATAGACACACACGGCTACAAACGAGACATTCTTCTTCCTTGCATAGTTCTACTTTAAGAAAAATAAATTCAGAAATAAAAAATTAAGAAATAAACGACTTCATCAAAACAAAAGGAAAAAAAATAAATCTTTCGTCCTCACTACTCACATGTACATCAAATGTTTTCAAAATTGTAAATGCTTAGAGAACTTCCATAAACAAGGTTGTCAGTGCAAAGGGAAATTCAATATTCATTACCGTAGCATGAACGGTAATTTTTGAGGGTTTTTGTCACAGAATCCACTCCAACCAAATGTACCCCCAAAATTAAGAGAGAGATCAAAAAAAAAAAAAAAAAAAAGAAAGAAAGAAAAAGAAGTACTAAACACAGGATACCCTCGCCCTATCAGAACTGACATCAGCATTTCATATATTTTATATGGAAAGGGGGGAATAGTAAAATAAAGGACAATATGCACTCGTTAAAAATGCCCAAAATTTGTCACGCAGGAACATTCACAAAGTCAACACAGGGCATACAGTTTTACATCACACAATTTGTTTGGCTCTAGACAAACAATAAGCTGCAGTGTGCGAAATTCACCAACAAGACCAGTGGTTATAACTTATAGTTTCCAAATAAGGTAATTCCTAAGCAATTTAAATTTGTTTAACTAATGCCTTGCATTGCCAAAAATTTATATACTAACAAATCAGTGACATACACATATATCTGACATTTCTAAATGTTGAAGAAACTTTTAAATATCCTACTGTAATTTGTCAATGTTTCATGGATCTGAAATTTAATCCCTGAGTAGACAAGTGCTGAAATCATACTGTCTGCAAAAACCAGGATGCCATGACAGCAAATTTCGAACACTGCTAAAACAGTCCTTATTCTGCCAGCCATTCCATTTCTGCAAAACTCCGTTGTTAATTCATATGTGACCAAAAAAAAAAAAACCCCCAAAGTTGGAAAAAGATAAGGGGTTAAGAAGAAAAAAAAAAAAAAAACACGAATCTACGGTCTGAATGAGCAAGAATAAAACATGACATGAACAAGTCTCTCAAGTGCATGACTTTATTTTTCAGTCGCTAATACTCCAGTCAATACCTTACAAATGTGATGGAAATGAAATGGCGCAATCCCTGTCTTCAAGTGCCATTATAATAAGTTTTTTTTAAATCTTTTTTTTTTTTTGTTGTGTTGTTTAAATATTTGAAATACAGTGTAGGTCAAGGTCAAGTCATCCATGTCCTAAGGAGCAGTTGCTCAGTCCTTGGCTGATTTAATACCAACCGGTGTTTCCTCTCCCATGGCCTTCAGAACAGTAACCTGTGGGGCAAAAAAAAAAAAAAAAACAGGCATCCTTAGACATAAGTAAGGCTCAACAATCTTGGCCCATAGGATTGCATCTAAAACCGTCACTCTCATATGATAACAGCCCAGGTCCTTTTTTTTTTGTCCAAACTGAGCTCAGACGACAGCCGAGTATGAAATAAATCAGTGTCTGATCTTATATGGTGAAATGAGATATTTTTCTATTTTTCTGGATAGGGCCAAAAATGACTTGGGCATTTATCTTATGCAGTGACAATATGACAGCTCCTTTCACTCTTTCTAAGTTCCAAATTCCGTATTATATCATCAAATGAGATAAGAGTCCACAGATGGCTGAAAGGTAAAATGAGAACATTAGGCAATCATCAATATAGAACATAAAATTTTCTGATACAGAAATACCAAACTGCCATTGTAGATTTCTTGAGCGAGAAAGGAGAGGCATTATAACTGTCATTGTATTACAGTAAGTCGTGGGTTTTCAAAGATGATCAGCTAGACATTCTCTTGATCATAAGGGAGATATTTTATACTCTTCAACATTTTTAACTTCACATATTTTCAAAGATGTTACTTGAAAACAGGATGATCGATTACTTGCAAATTTTTACACACCTGAGCTGAACCCCCTGATTACTCCATGTGGAATGACCATTTCTTTTGTTTGACAAATAGGGTCACATTGGTCTTAATTTTCTCTCTAACACTTTGATGTATGCTTACAATTATAAAATCATGCACACAAGGCCCAACTCGTTTTCAATATTTCACCATATCAAATATTTGCTAAATGTCCTCGGCTGAATGAATTAGAAAGAAACCACAAATTGCTAGAATAGTTCTGCTGGCCACTTTCACATTTTGAAAACGTCACTCAAAAGCTAGACTGATTAACTGGAAGCTTCTAAATATTCTCCTGAACCCAGGATAGTTCATGAACTGTACTCGGTGTGCAACAAACTTTTGTTTGGTTTGACGATACTGGTAAACAGTCCGGCAACTGTTGAAATAGAATTTGCCATTAAGAAGCATTCCAATGATTTGATTTTGTCTTTTTTTACTGGGATGGACCAGTGGGAAGGGGGAGGCTGGTGGGTGAGGTGACGTAACGCTCTTGATTTTTTCATGGGCATAGGCGAGGTCACTCTCAGCGATATGTTGGGAACAGTGATGGGGAAAGAGGTTAAGTGCAGAGATGGGTCTTTCTTTCAACGGTGCAGTGGCTTAGTTTGACCACACCAGGCAATTATGTGTTTCCTCTAAATCAAATCTTTGTGACTGAGGTGTTGTGTGGATCCATGGATATCCATGTGGACAATTGCTCGCTAGGACTTTTCAGGACTAATATTGCTGCACACTGTAATAGTTTCTAAAGTAATGTCGTAGTCTCCTCATTACTGCGATCTTTAATGAAACATACAAAAGTAAAAATTTCATCAAGGGAGACTACCCATGATGTTTTATAGTCTGACAATTGCATTTTTTTTTTTCATTCTTCCTCCAACTCATTGTATGTCAGCTATAATGAGAATCAGCTATAACAGGAACATAGTGCTGATCCCAGCAATCCTGTCATGTCCAGTTTAAATTTTATTCCTTTCCAAGATTTAATCACTAAAGTTAACATTACATTTTTGAGCAGGGAACTTTTATGGTAGGATTGAAAAGTGAATAAAACTCAATGGGAGTTGTATGTCAGCTTTCATGCCAGAAATAGCTCTGGATGCTTCCTATAACTGACAGGGATGCCAAACTGTTATCACAAAAAAAGTAACCCCCCCCCCCCACACACACACACACACACACAATTTCATTCCGGTGGTTGGGCGTTATCCGATTAGGTAAGACCTAAAAAAATTGACGCTTTTGAAATTACAAAAAGTTTGCATTTAGTTTGAGAAAAGTTTGGAAGTTTTTACAAGAACCCGGGAGTGGATCTAAAGATAATACAGTACAACTAGTGGAAATTCGAAGAACAGAAAAGATCCCACAAGCAAGTGCCGTCATGATGATCACCAAGCGTAACTACATCTAGATTGCGAACAGCTGCCTTCCTATGTTAGTCTTTCTAAGACCATGAACATATTTTTTGTTGACGGTACTCCGATGTGCTGATTTTCATCAACAACTCTCAAGGGACCATTCAACTGCATGGAATTAAGAGCTACGAAGTTCGATCTCGATCTTCGAACAGTCACAGAGCAATTGTTTGGCTCTCATCCAGCGCATAAGCAAAATTCTATTGCACTTCCGGTTTTATTTTTATAGTGCCAGAATTTTACTGCATTAAAACATTATAAAACCGTGATTGCCTCATAGAGGCAAAAAGCCAGCAGTTGCAGGGTTGCCAACCCCATCATGGTCGAACCAGGGATTTCTCTTGAAAAAAAAAAAACAGGGATTTTCGACCCAAAACAGGGATTTTACATACTAAGAAGAATCCGATGCTAAAACTTGTTTTGCAGTTTCCAATCAAAGAATTCATGCACACCGAAGTTATTTACACAATTTTCAAATTCACAGCATTTCTAAATAATGTAAAATCCAGTAAATATGTACAGAAAAATTCAGTCACTATTTACAATTAATTCCTTAATCTATCTGACAGTTTGACAAAAGTAAAGACCACAGAATAATTTGGTCTGGATATATCGTGTATGGTATCAATATAAAATATGATAGTGAAAGTACGACGTGAAAACCAGAGTGGAATTTATGGTGAAATTTAGCACGATCGGGATCAACAATTATAGAAATCTAGGATAAGGCATAACATTAACCATTATCTTTGTTCCTTCCACACTTGTGTACACACCTCCCTCCCCCCCTCCTATTGGAATACAATGTTTCTTCAAAATACTCTGTATATGGTTTTGATGTAATGCTAAGCAAAGTGGGGTTGGGTGGAGGATGAGAAATCAGTGTTAGTTCTCATCTCTGTGTGACACTGAACTTGCCGCACATCGTAAGATTCCGTAGACGGCCGGTCGGCTTTCGTCCTTTGAAGTCGGGAACCTACTAATCCAGTAGACAATGGTCCGATTAGGCTAAGACTGCATAAAATCCCCCCTCCTCCCCTGTTTTTCACCACATGGAGTGAGAAAATCTAGAGAGGGGGCTGGCTAACAGTCTAACACAAGCCCAGTCAATGCTCACGGCACTAGACAGATAGATCTAGATCTAGATTCTAGTCTAAGACGAGACACTCAAAGCCACACTGACCATCACTAGCCATTCGACAAAATGAGGTCACCGGCCGTAACATTACACAAATGCTCATTGTTCTGGCTTAGAAATCCCATCGAGTGCACAATCTCGGCAAGGGTACTGCAAAACTCTCGTTTGATTGTGATAGCCACGAACGTGATAGCACGATAAAAACCGCAGATCTAGGCTACGTTCCGAATGTCAGGCCGGCGACTAAGCAAAAAAAGTTCGTACTTTTGCTAATTCGGTGTTTTTCTTTGTTATTATTATTATTAAATTTATAAGAAACCCGGGATTTTAAGCACCTTTTCCGGGTGCCCCCGGTTTTCGCTTGAAATCCGGGAAAATCCTGGTTTTTCCGGGAGGGTTGGCAACCCTGCAGTTGATCAGCCAAAAGAAAAGTCGGCGACAACCAAAAAAAAGTAGGAAATCTGACTTAACTCGAAAGTTTGGCATCCCTGAACTGATCTCATTACCAATGGCATCTTATGGGTCATCTCACGGCCAGTCAGAATGAGTCAAAAGTCACTGGACTCAGACAAGTCAGGGATTGAATGTGAAGCTGGTGGTCTGATATTGATATTTTATTATTGCAGAAATTGAAAGAATATTCATCCTGGATAAGCAATACTGCTCATGGGGGCAGAGTGTAAGGCTATCAGAATATTGTGAGGCAAATATGTCCAACTGTTTTCATAAAAACATCAGAAAATTTTGCCGTCTCCCCCAACCCTGATATTTTATCGCGGCGGTCTGGTGCTGTCTGGTTACATAAGACACTCTCTAAAAAATCTTGGCTTTTCATGCAAGGAGAAGTTTGCGTTGTTTTGAGAAGTTTTGCAAGTTTACACAAGACCCAGGGATGGGACTTTAAACTTATACACTAGTGGAAATTACAAGAACCGAAAAGATCCCACAGGCAGTGCCGTCACCATAATCAATGAGCTTAACTAGACTATAACTACTTTCAAGACCTAAATCTACATCACAAACAGTTGCCCTCTTACATTAGTCTTTCTAGAACCATGGGCACATTATTTATTATTGTCGGTACTCTGATGTGTTGATCAACCAACTCTCAGGCGACCACTCAACTGCATGTTATCAAGTGTGAGGTATCAAGCGCTACGAATTTCCATCTTGATCTTCAACCAATCACCTGAGTGGCCAAAAGTAGGAACTCCGGCGACAACTTTAATTCTGAGAACAGCGTAAGTTTGACATCCCTGATAGATGTGCTAACGTTTATTTTTGCTGATTTTTCTTCCGATATTACCTGAAGGGTCATCTCCTGTCTCTTCAATTGCAATATCTCTGGCTACAGTCAAGGTAATTTTTTCATCACATGGACATCTTTGAATTGAAGTTTTACGTTACAGTAATATCTCAATTTAGTGAAAACTAACATACAACTAATTTTCACTGGTTATGAGACAATTGTCCATAGTGTTGCTGCTGATTCAGATTTGCCTCAAGATAATAATAGGATCACTGGTTCATAACCCATAGCAGTAGTTGTCAATGGACTCACCATAAATGTTTCATCTTTTCCATGTTTGTCTACAATTTCTTTACCCAGGTCATTGTCAGGCAGTTTAAGATCTTCACGGGTTTCACCATTGTCGTCCATCAGTGACAAATACCCATCCTCAATGTTAACACACTGAAAAAGAAAAAAAAAACAAACAAAAAACAATATAATGCATGTCTAAAAACAACGAGGTAGTTTTCTTGATATCAATTTCAACTTCTTTCAATCACTTACAAAGTCTGTTTGATTCAGGTTTGTAAAACTTCTAATGCACATATAATTCAGGTAATATGGAAAAGTTTTATTCCAGAATGATCTATAACACAGTCCTTATGCTTCATGAAAGCTTCCAAACTTCAATAAGCAGTACGTTAATCTATAAGGATGGCAATTTATACAGTGACTTTTTGGCCATATGCAATGGATCCTATAAGATGACAATCATCTGTATTTTCATTTCACCACTTTCACATCAAATGGAAACATGGCCACCACTGCTGGTACACTGAGGGACTTACACAAAAAAACCTAAACAGAAATGACAAATTTTGTTCCCACAATTGAGCTCTCACTTCTCACGAACGCTACCGCTCCATGACAATGGCATATGTCAGGTTTATACAAAAATGTGACTGATGTCTCACGGCATTCTTCAAGACAAGAGCTACCACGTCTGAGATGATATTTAAAAAGAAATTGTGCCATAAACAGAAGAGCCACCAGGGCCTCAAATGTTTTGTCAGAACCGTTTCTGAGGTTATGTGTGATATTCCAAATGTTGGAAAGTATCAACAGATCTTAGTGTTGGGCTGCATACGAAAAACTGGTTTCCTGTGTGATGTTACGTAGTTGACAAGAGGAAGAAGGGGAAATGATGCATGGGGCCAAAAAGGTTGAAAACTAATGAACTAGAGCTGGCGACTATCACTCACAGGCCCGGTCTGTGGCTGGATCAAATGCCCAACTGGTTTTGCTCATAAGCTGCAACAGGGTACACTACAAACTGAACTTGAAACATAGTACAACTTTACTATTTATCTGTATTCAAAGATGTTGCCCATCAACAGAAAAACGCTGTATTGTATTTGTTGTTCAGAATCCTTTATGTTCACTCGTCCATTGCGTTCAGTATTATCAATAAAGTGCCCTCCATGTCCAGCACAATATGAAGTCCCCATTAAATCACCTTAAAGTTTGCCTGTCATCAGCCAAATCAAACCGAAGCGTCCCCTTGATAACTGCAAGTAGGCTACATCTAAAGCATAAGCAGGCATACCAAACAGATATTGTATGAGTGCCCAGGAGCAGTTCTAGCATTATACTGATCCTTGGGTTCCAACAAAAGAACTCGCGTTCTTGTTCCATAACAATGTATTTACATTCAGTCATCCACTCCGGCAATTCCATTCCGCAAGCGATGGCCAGGTATTTTATCGAGACTTGAGACTTTCTTCTTTCGTGGAATTCTGTAATTTTATGGAAAAGTGGCACCTCTGTAAGCCTTAACCCTAACCTTAAAAGTGAACAATAAGCGCAGGCAGTTGTGGTGTTATGTTTTTTATCAAGGGAGATGCACATTGCCGCTAGCAACTGACCAATGCAAGGCCCCCCTGCGGTGACATGTTTTGTCACAGGATTGACAGGTAAATTTATAGTTACTTCTGAAAATTATCTGTGTTTGAAGTGGAAAATCCCCGATTCTGGTTCGTAAAATTTCCAGATGGAATCCAGTCAGAGATGGCACCCCTGTGACTGATTGACAGAATTTCATTATGGCCTAAACTCTTTCAGGACGTAATTATTTCCCAAGTTTGGAACACATCAGACATAGTTTATTTTAGGGCAAATTTTCTGATTTAGGGTGGTAAATACAAAAGCTTCCTGGTCACAAACTGTCATCAGTAGAGCAACATATCTTACATCAAATGAAAGAAAAATGAATGCAGAACACATCAAAACAATCAAAACCATAGAAATTCAACACTGAAACACAAAAAAGAGGTAGAAAAGACAGGTGATGAGATAGAAAACATTTATGACAAAAAAATTTTCTTCACTTACTCAAATATTGACTCAATTTTTAGTGTTGCTATCCAATTGTCTGGGTGTTATTTGAATAGTCAGTCATTTCCTG
>JBCEWB010047604.1:0-14313 GCA_039654565.1 Peronia peronii | reverse complement strand
TTCCACTCATCAAACTACCTTTGGTCTAGGTTGGTTTTGTCTCGTTCTCTTCTTCCCCCCCCCCCCCCCCTCTCACCCCGCCGCTCCCCCCTTTCCCTGGCTGAGGTGGTCCTCCCTCACCTCTTAAACATACGTGAGCTTTGACCAACGTACTCTCAGTTTAGGACAGGTCGCAGATAGAGGCAGGAAGTAAAAGTGATTGAGATAAACTCTCTTGTGTGAAGTGTGGATAAGCAGAGGACACAAGATGCGTCTGACGGATTCATAGGTAATGACTCAATAGTGATCCGGCACTTTTTGCTCTTTCAGTTGTTAACTGCAAAAGAAACGACTGCATTCAGTGACGTACTACGCACATTCGGCAGCCAGAGTCTGGCTCGAGTTACCCAATATAGTGACAATTATAAACCGTAAGACAGCGATTTCATGAAACTTGTCAGTTGTGTGTGCAGTTAAAGTCAGAACATCTGCAGCCCGATAAAGGAATATCTGTATCGCTAGACTGCATGTGCGTTTTTACTTATCTGTGCGCTGTACATGTACATCTCTCATAAGATGGCATCGATGATGCTGGTATAATTTTCGAGAAGTCAGAGGCTACAGACATTGCCTTCTAAGTCCTAAAAGTTATTTGCCAGCCCGCAAATGATTTCCCCGATTCACATTGATCTAAAATTGTATTTGTCTTTCACAGCCACACAATCTTTATTATGTTGTTCTGCCGCCGTTGAAACCTCCCGTCCCTTTTTGCTTTGGGTGGAAACGCATTATTTGATATTATATTGAATCACTGTGCTAGATAGGCTGGAATGTGTCCTGACTAGCTGCAAATGATATGAAATGCAATTAATGTTTGATAGCATTTAAAAAAATGTATGTATAAAAAAGATTTCTCCTAGGTATCTCTTTTGAAGTCTCATAAAAATTGAGGAGACCACCCAGCATCAAGTGCGTTGCTACGTAAACCATGAGACAAGAGGCAGTTGCACGCAGTAGAGAAAACACCCACGACAGTTGACCTATTGTTTTGTTTTCTTCATTACCCCAGTAGTGTTGAGAAAGTCATTCATGGTGAGAAGTTTGACTCTTGTGGTCTCCTGTGATATTGAATCCGAGAGGAAAAGGATTCTTCAAATCATGCAGTCGAGGCCATGATAAGGAATAGGACTATAGACAACTCTATTGATTTTTTTTTTTTTTTTGGTCCGGTTTGTGAAATTTTGATTTGTTGCTCCTGTTCGCATTTCGTTTAAGAAACCGGGAAGGCGGAAGTGAAACGATGGGCGAGGCTTCCCATGAAATTGTTAGGCCTCTTTTTAGTCAAGATCCTCTAGATCGGGACTTGTATTACATACGAGCTGTGAGTTTGATACCCAGGACAATCTCGGTTTTGTGAAACGCGCCGTATAGATCTAGAAGTCTAATCTAGATCTACATCTAGTTGTAGATCTAGATCACTGTCTAGCTGGGCTAGAAGAGGTGTTATAGTTAGATTCGGTTGAGGTGGATTATCTCTGTTGTGAATCTTCGTGCATGACGTTGTTTACACTTCAGTGCTGATTGGAGTCACTGATTAGCTATTTTTATGTTTGAATGGCCTCCAGGTTTAACTGTTTGATATTTGTCTATATTTGGAATCAGAGTGCCGACTGGAAAATAAGAAGATCTCACTGCAGTGGATTATTATGAAGATAACACATTGTCAATGTCATTCAGAATTTATGATACTGGATCATGGATGTGTTGGTCTGAGTGAGATAACGACCAAGTTGTTGATAAAAGGACGATGAAGATGAAATGTGAATTTGATAAAAAAGACACTTTACATTGCTAAGTGACAAAGATCCTTGAACCCTGTCAGTGTCATTTTTTTTTAATCAGGTGTTTTTTAAGGTTCTCATTGACTCCTTGAAATAATGTAAAAATTTTTGGAGAGAGTGAATTAGATCTAGATTCAATGAAAAAAAACAAACCAAAACAAGAGAAACTGACAATAATTGAGTATAGTAAAAATAATGAATGAAATGGCCAGTTTGCTGGCAGTACTTAATCTCTTCTGATCTTTTCTTTTTTCGTTGAACAATAACAACTACTAGATCTAGATTCTAGATCTATAACAATAATAAAAGAAAAAAAAATGGAAAGAAAATGTGAAAGCTGCAATTGTCTCCATTAATATCCTTCAGTGCCAAAACCTGATTTTTATTTTTGCTTTTCTTTTTTTTAAGTATTTAGGCCTAAACTGTGTCATTCAACAAAGAACATTAAAAATTGTTTAAGTTGATGCAGCATTCTATTATATTTTTAGTTTCTATGTCAGGTGACAGCTTTGTTTTGGTTGAATATTAGTCTGCATTTAGATAATAATGAATAGTACCGCATGGAAGCTTTACAGAGATTGAAAAACATGAATGGCTAGAATGGTTTTTGTTTGAACATTGCTGTTTGATTCATATTATCTGTCATCAAGCTGCAAAATTCTGAGGACTTCAAATATCCAAGGGGATTTTAATCTTACAAAAAGGCTGCAATGTCTATGCCATTGCTTCAGCCTTATGCCTATGGAATGTCAAATTTTATAAATAAAATTAGACAACTAATTTGTAATTACATTTAGACTAGTTATATTGTACTTTTTAAAAATTATCTTAGTAAATCTTGCCTGAATTATGTAGCTGTTGATATTAAAACCTTCCTTTATCATCCACAGTTGGATGATCTAGTCATGGAGATTTTAACACCTTGAACAGGAGCCAGATCCCCCTTCTCAGTCTTTATCTAGAGACCGACAAATAGTCAAAAAAGCAAGTCCAAGTTTGGAAACTTGGAAAGAAGATTTCTTGTGAGACAGATCAAGTTTGACCAAAGTCTGGTGTAATCATGAACATTTTATACTCTAGGAGTCATGATTGTTGACTGATCACTTTAAAACTCTTTAGAAAAATCTAAAGGGCTTATGCTGGAGAACATCTTTTGAATTGTCAAAAACGCAGGAATTGCAATCCAGAATGGATGTGCGCACTGTCAGTTCAACTTTCAAAGCTGGTGTTATTGTGATACTGGTAAGTCTTACTCAAAGAATTTTACAAGCTTTCTCAATATCCAGATGATGAGAATCAGACAGAACCATCTCACATAGATATTGTAGCATATATATATTTATATTCCGCTTGAACATGTACACATGGACAAAGTAATAGTGAGTTTGGAAAAAATCTTCAAATTAAAAATATAATATTAACTTTTTGCATCTGGATATGAACTCATTTTCATTATTGTTCGTCAGTTTTGTAGAAAAATCTTTGTCCTTTTAATCTGTTAGACTGTAAAAATATTTTTATACTGCATTGCTTCTGACTGTGATAAATCTTTAAAATATCAGTGATATTTTTGGTAATCATTTATCTCCTTATTTGTTCTTTTGTTTAATGACAGTAGTGTCCTGTGATCAGGTATTCATGATCACGTGCACTCCGTCTTGGGCTTTATGAACATTTTCAGAATTTTCGGTGAACATAGCTTGACAATCAGTATTTCTGTCAGGCTATTTAATTAATTGTTCAAACAATGTCTGTGTATAGGCCTTACAACAGAACAAATGACGTATTACTGTATGGGGTGCTATAAATTGCTGAGTAATTTTGCAAAGTAAAACAAGCAAATTCCCCCGTGAAGCTTTCATAGTTAATTTTTTCATAAAATATAAAATTATTATAATTGTGCACTGCAATCTGGCATGACATTGTAATAATGTCCTTCCTGCTTGTCAGATTTCATTATTCCTGGCATTTGTCTCTCCTGTTTAACTTTCCTGTTTCTCACTAATAATGTAAAAGTATTGCAAACTTTCCTTTTGATAACAAGCTTTGAGAATATTACTAACTTGCATTCATTAATATCCACTGAAAAGTCTGAAACTAAATTAGGCCTGACAGTTCAAAATCAGACAGCATCTAAATTTATTATAATGCCTTTTTGAAAATCAAATACGTACTTCAGATGTATCAAAATGACATGAAATATGGCTTGTAGAATAGATGTATGACTTCCTTGAAAAGAGCATGAGAGAAAGTTTGAAGAAAAGGAAAAAGTAGGAGAGGGATGGGGGGAGGGGAGTGGGAGGGGGTGCAGAAATACTTTGTGGGTCATTATTTATGTTAAATTGTAGGGCATGAGATTTCAATCATGCTTGAAATTTTATAGGACCAAGCAAAACCACACATTATGAATGACCACTTGAAGAATACTATAGCTATGAATTAATTCCTCTTACTGCTTATTATAGCAACAGGACAGACTTCCTTCATAGATTTTCCCCACGGATATTGCCCATTGCTCCATCATGATTGATTGACAGGGCAGGCCGAGAAAAACATGACCAGGTCTGGTTTCTCCCCCCTTAAGCACTAAATGGGGTTGGGGCATCATATTTGCCTGAACGTAAAGATAGATCTATGAACTTTGGATGTAGAGCATTCAATGTTTATCTGTATGTTACGCTGCTGTGGTTGTGAGTCATGCCGAAAGATTTAATCAGTCATCCAGTCAGCTTGGGGCTGATGTTGTGTTTGACATGTGTCAATGGTAACCGTGTGCACAGCTCAGGTGCATCTTAGCTCAGTCATACAGACCACTGATTGAATCAGTCACAACTTCCTCATTTCTAACTTTTACCTTTATCTGTCACCCTGAAGACATCAATAGAAAACTGTAGCTGGTAGTAGAAAGATTTTGCCAGGGTTTCCTAGTGATATATTTATTAAAAAATGTCTCACAGCCAGTCAGGATGAATTGAAAGTTGCTGGAATCAAACAGAGAAATTGGGAACGGAATGTGATGAGGGTGGTCTAATATCAATGTTTTATGTGGCAGAAATTGAAAGAATACTCATCTTTGAATAAGAGGTATTGCTCTTATGGGCAGGTTACAAAGTATTTCAGGATGTTGTGTGAGGTGAATATAGATTTATATCAGTGTGCTTAACTGTTCATTCTTGCAGATTTCTCTCCTATTTTAGCCAGTACTGAGAGGTCTCTTCAGTTCAGTTTGCAATAATTTATCTCTGGCTACAGTCAAGTTAACTCAAAACTATTTTCACAACATGAAAGTGTGTATAAATTCAGGTTTAATGCAATAGTAGTAGTAGGTCAGTTGAGTGAAAAGTCAATATGCATTTCATTTTGACTGGTTGTGACATAAATGACAATGTGACTATGAAGCAATATATGTCAAGTAGACTGCTCTTTTTCTGCATTATATGGATGTTGTATGTTATTCGAAGAGGAATTTAAATTCAAAGTGGATATTTATAAGCAAGTCGTTGAGCAGAGTCCTCCCCCCCCCCCTTCCCCTCCCCAACACTGACAAAGTAAAGTATACCAGTACAATGAGTCAGCAATCTATTGGGAAAAAAAGTTGTGTTTGTGTGTGTGCATTAGATGGTAGTGGTAGTGTTGGTTAGTGGAAGGGGGTGGGGGGGGGGGGCAGTGCAGGGAGAGACCAAGAAGTGAGCCATAGGGATAGGCATTGATATGACAGTAAAAAGCTTCTGGGTTTGAAGCCCAAGGATGCATTAGATGGGATGGAAATCAAAAGTCCTATTGTGTCTTGAAAAAGAACTTGAATATCCAGTCCTGTTGTATAGAAAGAGGCAGTACTTGATTCCTCAGTGTTTATTATATTGTTGCAAAATCTCCAACAAATTCAATTCAGAAAATGGGAAAACTAGAGCAGTGGTAAATTTTTCAAATCATAAAATTCTGTTCCATATGTACATTTCTTCTCTTTGACATATGCTGCACATGTGTATATATCAGATGATATGTTGGAATAACCTAGGTTTGAAGCATTTCATAGATTTATCATTTGCATCCATATTAAAAAAAATACATAAAAATTCTCATAGGATAAAAAAAGTGCAATTGGAATAAGTTTACCTATTTATTTTACATACAGATATTGCATTCGTGTGCAACTGATCAGAGCAACAGAGTATATACAGTGGTCTCCACCTAAGAATTCGGTCGTCCGGAGACAAAAAAAGCGGGCTCTTAGGCGGACGGGTTTTAAGGCGGATTGAAAAATAACACAGCCCGTCTGACCATAGATTGTCTTCACTACTATGATTAGTTGATCGTTATCATTAGTTAAAGATTTATCTGTACAGATAAGTACAGCTTTCTTCCCTGTGTATATGTTATTATTAGATGTAGCAATTCCTTATCTTTTTTTAGCATATAATTACACCAATACTGCCCAACGTTTAAACGCCGTGTGAGTTTTCACATAATGGTATCATTGTTGAAAACATGATATTGCTATGCTACCCTGCGGATAATCGCACAAATGACGCAAGTGTTTACAGACCGACCGAAGTAGCAGAACAGCTGACCAGCAGCTTATCTACAGAGTCAATCAGAGGTACTATCCCACATGTTGTCAGACAAAGAGATGGTTACATGTTAGTCAACAACGTGGCCTGATTATGCAGTCATACATCAACAATCACTTCCATTCCTTTGTCTACCTGTTCTCTCCATCCCTGTCCCCATCGTACTGCACATCTACCACTGTTTGTTTCTCTCAAGTGTTTCTCAGTATGATGTGGAATTACACCATAAGTACTGAGATGACTTGGCCCGACACCCGGACTCTTAGGCAGATTTTTTTTATTTGGGAGCGCCCAGAGCGGGTTCTTAGAGGGGCAAATTATAGAGGAAAAATTTCGTTTCGCAGCAGAGGCGGGTTCTTAGGCAGACTGGGCTCTTAGGTGGAGGGTTCTCAGGTGGAGACCACTGTATAAGCAATGCATGTTAAATCAATGCATATAGTACTGCAACTGTGTAGTGCTCTTTTCTCTATTTTGGGTTTGTGTGCAAGTTCCATATCTGAGATACGTCCAGCTATGGCACAGATGTTCCAGTACTTTCTCAGAAAATTGCATTCAGTCACTTTGACAACACAACTGTCTTATTATAGATCACATGTGTACACAGCATCGTGAACCTGCTGCATGGTTTTTGTCAGGGATAGAGAGCATCGAATTTAGTCTAGTTTATCCCATGATCAGCAGGACTGTTGAGGCATCTCTGATAATTTGGCAACCAGGTTTCACCACTTGTCACAGTCTTCCACTTCTTTTACTGTCTCGTCCAGCACCAAGCCCTTCCATTCCGGGATAGTATCCTCCCATCTCTTCCTTTGTCTGCCCTGTCTTCTTCCTCCCTGCTCTGTGTGGAATGATTGCCAGCCTGAAGATCTTGTGATGTGCCCATACACTCTGAATTCCATTTCTAACAGACTGACAGTGAACAAAGATTACACGAAAACTCAGCATCAGTTGCTGTGCCTCTGTCTGGCTATCTCTAAAATCTTTGTTTTCATTATCCCTTACCCAGATGGTTGCGGTGAGCCATGCACAGATTCAGAATGAGCAGCTGTCGTCAACGGAGAATAGTATCACCTTGATCTTCACGCCAAACCCCAGTGCGACCAACTATACGGTGTCATTTCGTTTGAGTCAAGGCTTTTTCTATAATGATTATGTGCTCAACCCTCCCTACAACGTTAGCAGCCTGACCGTCACACATATCAACGCACTGGCTGGGAATCGTTACACTGTCGACGTTTTTGAAAATGATACATTAAAAGTGATGGAGAGAGAGATTGCGACAGGTAAGTCTATCAAAACTTGTCAGCTCGCTTTCAGCAGAGTAAGCAGGTGGATGGTTCTGATATGGGCTGACAAGTTTGCTGTCTCCAGTATTTAGACCAAGACATAGTCTATGTATGTCACTTTGAAAGAGTATATTGCAATGATATATCGAGTGAAACTGGGTGAACTAGCAACATTATTTGCCTATTTCATGTTATTAATGTTGTTACACAAATGTGTATTTTATGAAATGATAATCTTCGTCCATCGCAAGCGATGAGGACCACTGACATCTTTCTGTGATGGGGTTGGGACTGGGTATGCCCTGAGATGGCTGGTGAGACCAGTCCAGGCACAGAAATGTTTCCCACATATTGGGCAAAGGGGGGGGGGGGTGAGAAGATTTTCTTTATCACTATTGTCTTATTTTTCATTGCAGAACAGATCCTTATTTGCCATCGCACGATGTATACAAAATTTTATGAAATAATTTATACAAAAATGTCAACAATTCAGCACACTCACATATGATCTCTCTGAACTTCAAAATTTAAAAATATGTTTGCATTTTTCTTTGTCTTTCACAAAGTCCACATATTATGGGATCTGGCTGCCCGTGAAATTTCAGATAGTCTATAGTCCCCAGATTTAATGTTCATCTCCTTCAATTTGAAAGACTTTTGGATTTTATCTGTTTCAAAGAGGAAGTGTTACAATGAAATATCTGGTAGATGACATAGGCAAAAGGTATTACAATTAATACCATATCTATGCTCACAAATGGAGCCTAATTTATTTCCAGAAACGCTTATTCATCATCATATGATGGAGAAGATTTTCTTTATCACTATTGTCTTATTCTTCATTGCAGGAGAGATTCTTACTTGTCATCACATGATGTATAAACATTTTTTTGATTTGTCATCATAAAGAATATGTGATGTAGCACATGCCATTGTGACAAGGAGGTGGCTGAATTTCCGATTGTAGATTGTGGTCTTAGGCCTTTATACTGCACAGACAAAGCAGGGACAAAGGCTAGAATTCCTAACTGGGAACAATATTGAGCAGAATTTCCAATATGATGATGAGGACAATGGCAATTAGAGTATTGATTTTTTTTTTTTTTCTACTGACAGTGACATTATTAGCTCAGAAAATGTTTGTCAATCAGAGCTATATTTTGAATGATGGGAGTTTAAAATTTTTCTCAGCTGTGCTACAGTTTGACTGGTGAAGCTGTTGTTTTTTTTCTTCCACCAGTTCCCCTCCAGCCCCAACAAGTGACAGTAGGGGACAGAGGCTCCAGCTATTTGCACTTAGAGTGGACATCAACACACAACCTGACATATGAGGGCCATGAGGTAAGCTGCACAGAGCAGGGTTGCTCATGGAATGAACATGGTGTGCCTCAAATTCTGTCACTTTGAAATCTTGTAGTTGAGAATAAATAAAGAAGAACAAATGAGACTGTGACAGAAGATCATAAACATTTTGTTCCCAATTTTATCATCACAACTGATACTTCTTTTGGAATGGATATGTTCCTTTTGTTTCCTATTTCTTTCTCACAGGAGATTTTCAAATTTATTTTCTTTATATCTCATGTCAGACTGTGAACCCATGTGACGTAAGATACAAAATAAAATAAGTTTGAAAGCCATCCTTGAGGAAGAGAAAGAGATGTGTCAGTTTATAAAAAAAAATTAAAAAATGCTGCACATGATGACATAATTGAGGGTCAAGACCCTCTGTCACAGTCTTAAATACATTTTATTGCCCATTTGGAAAGCTATCAGCGGCTGTCTGGGAGAGCCTGTTGTCATGTTTTACTTGGAATGATTTTATATACTAAAATGTACAGCTCACACTCCTCAAAGCATTTAGAAGTTTTCTTCTTATAACTCAGATTACAGTCAGAATCAGTGGAATATTTTCTTGTAGACGATTGCCTCTTCATATTACATACAATAGATGAATTCCTCTGGTGGAAGAATTTAAGACATGGAAAATTGTCAACAAATTCAAATCTGTGTAATGAAAATTATTCATCTCAAAAAGTTTAGCAGGATCTAAAAACAGAAGGACAGACTAGAATCATATAAAAGAAGAAGAGGAGAGGACAGGGTTATAAACTAATACGTCAGTATGAGGTTTATAAATAGGAGATTTTCAAGTTTCTAGTTCAGCCGGGGGCAAAGTGCGAAATTTGGATTGTGCTAAAGTCTGCCCATACAAGGTCACATCAATGATAGCAAGAGATTTGTTACATCAATCAGGCAGTCATGAGCAGGATTCTAAAATGTTACAAGAGCTGTAACCAGAAGGGTGCCAACCCAATACATTCATCTCAGAGCAGTCTCGGGTTCAGCTCTGTCTGAAGTATCCACTGACCTTTCTCCCATCTCCAAAATGCAGTAGTATGCTTTGATTATGAGGGTAGTGGCAAAACTATTCTGACATGTGTTTTCTCTGTCATAGACGGTGTAAATGTGTTTCAGTTTGAATTTGTAGAGGGAAGACAGGTCAGTGGGTACTTTAGCCAGAACGGAGACTAAGGCAGAGTGGAGATGTGTGCACCGTGTTTGTGCGCTAAGATCATTGATCTTTTTGTCTTCGCTTTTTGAACCATAGAGGCTTATTTGACTGACCTTTGTTACCTTTCTGTTCCCACACCAGGTTAGCTACAAAAGACAGGATGGTAACTTGCAGGTGGTCAATGCCACCAGAGAGAACAGCTTTAACCTTACTGGCCTGGACGCTGGCTATCGATATGAGATCTATGTGGAGGCCATCACTGCAGGAGTCAGGAGTCACAAGTCAGACACCCTTGAAACTTCGACATGTGAGCAGCTCCCAGACATTGTTAAGATACGACTGATATCATTGATTTTGTACATTGTCATAAAAAAAAGGATCATTGGAAAACCAGATCTGGTAATGTCATTGTGACATAACATTAATTGGTTGCTCTGGCAAAGAGTCGGAACAGATAAAAAATTATGGCACTCTCGATATTTTAATGAATTTAATTTCTTATTTTATTTCTGCATATTTTCTGTTTTGCTTGTGTTTTTGTTTCTTGTTGACAGTCCTTTTCTTCAAATTCAAGACATTCACATAAAATGACTAAACATCCACTACTCCTATACATTATGTATGCATATAACCCATGATCTCTGAGTTTTGTATTTTTCTTGGAAACATTCAATGTTGGCCAAAATATGGTCAACTATCGTGGCCCCTTATGCCCCATCTATGTGGAAAAAAAAAAAAAGTATAGTTTTGTCACAGCATTCTTTTCTAAGCATTAGAGATGTCAGAAGACACTAACTGGTAGAGAACAGGCTCAGTGACAGATCTTATCTCAAGGCAGGCTCAGCCATTTTGGGAAAGTGGAACTAAAGTTTGGTAAAGTAACTATTGATCTTCCAACACTGGAGAGCTTATTGAGAAAGGTCCATTGAAACTGAACTTCTTTGACTCTCATCACTGTACACATTGGGTTTGAAGAAACCATGTCCAATTGTTAACTCTGTAGTTTTTGATGTGAAGTCATGAAATTTTAGCCACAATGTATGTTTATCTGTCAATAACCGACAAAGGCCATTCATTTTAATACTGACAGAAAAAGAATGGAGAGGGTTGAAGACCTGCAACAGTTTTTTTGCGATAGTGAAGTGACTGTATGGAATTGCACTCAGTTCTAGCTGAAGTCAATCCCTTGGGACCAAAAAACAAAATGGCTGACTTTTAAACAAGGTTGAATTCAATCAACACAAACATATAAAGGGAAAAGTAACCAGGAGGGGTTGACTTCAAATAAGAGTTTAGTAGAAGTGAGTTGATTTTAGGCAGACTGCACTGTAATTTATAGCACCAGAGATATAATGATCTATGCTTTGACTGTGAGGGTAGATACAGATCAGGAGAAGAAGATAGCATTGGTTCAGGCATATACTGTGGAAAAAGCCAGATAACACAACTGGACAGGCTCCCCAGAAGGGAAGCTGAAGTGAGGGCGCCCTAGATAGTCATGGAGAATGGAGCCTGCCTGTGGAACTCAAGGCCACTAAGAAAGTGAGGGACAACTCTTGAGGTCCTATGCTGCACAAGGAGTGTAGAGGAATAACTAACTGATCAGATGTATGAAGTGTAGAGTTTGGCTTGAAGTTTTACTGCCATAAATGTGTATATTTTGCAGTTTACACTGACATATTCTGTCTTTTTTGTCCATGTCTTAGTGCCATTGCCGCCCACTCAGCTGACAGCCCTGGCTGAGACAAATGATCAGATCAGTGTGACCTGGCAGCCTGCGGCGAACTCGTACCAGGTAGGGTCAGGGTCATCTCACACCTCACATTTTTCTGCAAATGTCTGAATTTTGGTGTTTGTCTGCTCGGAGGATAATATCACAAGTAATGATATTGTCAGTGAAAAGAAAATGATGCTTAGTTTTCTGTAACATATGGTAATATAAACAGCTCACTTTTTTCATCAAAGATTGATTTGTTCATGGAAAAATTTGTTCATGTAGCAGGTATATGAATGAATTGTCTGTTAAAGAACATAAAGTTAATTTAAAAATAAAATTATCAAGTAAGATTTGAAAGAAGACTTTACTGAATGATAGATGAGGACATCTTTATAAGATATGTTTGGAACAATAATTTCTAATTAAATATTTTTTTCTGCGAATTTTGCTAGGAAAAAACAGTCAGCAGAAGCTATAAAAGACTGTTTAAAAAGAAAGACATTTGCAGTTGTAAAGAATTAGTGCCAACTTTTTTGTGTGTGTTGTTGTTCTTGTTTTCTTTTTTGTCTTTGCAGATCATTTATGTAGTTTTTTTTTTTCATTTGTTTTTGGTTGACCTGGTTTTCTTTCTGTTGGTCTAATTCCAGGACTCCTATGAGGTCCAGTTTGCTCATGATGGCTCTGACCAGACACAAACAGCCCAGTGTTCCCAGTCACCCTGCCTTATCTCCCCTGGTCCACCTAAAGGCCAGGTCATCCATATATTTGTTCATGCAGTCAGTAACGGATTCCGCAGTTTACCAGCAAGTACTGAGGGCTCCACAGGTATTTTCCTTATGATACTGTATTTTGTCAGATAGACAATCATGAACTTCACTCCAGTGTTATTTTTGTTTGCTGCATTGAAGATTGCTCTCTGAAGAAAAGCCACGCGAAGAAAAAGGTTTGATTTGATCCTTTAAAAATCCAAATTTCCCATACTCACATGTTCTTGCAAATTTGGATTATGAGGTGTGTGATCCTTGCAAGGTTGCATAACTGTTAATATCCATGTTGTCAGACTGATGGGGTGTTCATTAGATAACATGTCAGACTGATGGGGGTGAACGTTCATTAGATAACAACAAGTAGACAGACTGATGGGGTGTTCATTAGATAACAACAAGTAGAGAGACTGATGGGGTGTTCATTAGATAACAACAAGTAGAGAGACTGATGGGGTGTTCATTAGATAACAATAAGTAGTCAGACTGATGGGGTGTTCATCAGATAACCTGTCAGAATGATGGGGTGTTCATTAGATAACAACATATAGTCACTGATGGGGTGTTCATTAGATAACAACATGTAGCCAGACTTATGGGGTGTTCATTAGACAACAACATTTAGCCAGACTTATGGGCTGTTCATTAGTTAACAACATTTAGCCAGACTGATGGGGTGTTCATTAGTTAACCCTCTAGTGCCCCATATGACACATTTGGCACCATGATTTCACAAAGGCCTTGATGAGACCTATAAATAGTTTCTGGTGCAATCAACTTGTTTTCATCTTTATTCCCCTTTGATCAAAGCAGGAAGATAATTCCCACATGGGCCAACGTGAATGATCCCCCTTTTCTACTTCTTGTTTTTGGGTGCCCAAAGTTTAAACACTGCAGCTGTGAAACAGGTATTTTGCAATCCATCACCATCAAGATAAAGGTAAGTCAATCTGCATTTCTAGCTCATAGATTTGTTACTCTGATGTTATTTTATTGCTCTATATATCAATATGTGTAAAATTTTATGTATTCATTAGTTTAGAATACCTGAGAAAAAGTGTTGCCAGATCTGTCATACTGGGAGTTCCTCAGTCGTTTTGTAGCCAAATCTGGCATACTGGGCAAGAGAATAGTCGCTAATTCAAAGCAGGTAAAAATAATTCGTTTTTAGTACTGTTCTAATGGGATTTTTTTTTAGTCCCTTACTTTACCACAGAAATAATATATTTATTTATTGCAACAAAAAGTACATATTTATCATTCTTACTACATCACAGTTCTTCATTTTTTTTTTCCAGGATGGACAGTGACTCAGAAGCAGAGGATGTTATGGACATTATTGATGCGACTTCCTCTCCTCTGGGAAAGAATATAACCCAGATCAGGACTCCAGTGATGCGCGGGAATCAGAAATGAGCCTCCCAACTAAGAGACAGCGAATGCTTTAAGCAAGAAAAAAGAATGTGGATTCAGTTGATGTCGGCTCTGATAGCGATGAAGATGACGAAGTGCCATCGGCTATATTTGGGAACAAATAAGAAATCATGGTGAAATGCAGGCAGAAGAAGAAGAGGATGAAACTATTTTGACTCAATTACTAGAAAAACCAGTGTGGGTGCCACTGGATGATATCCCGTTTC
>JBCEWB010047603.1:36668-63636 GCA_039654565.1 Peronia peronii | reverse complement strand
GAGAGTAACTCAAGAGAATGTATTGACAAGTTTATTATTGAGAAATAAACCAGTTCAATAAATGTTGAAAATATTAAAATTTTATTTATTCTCATCACCATTGTATTTAAGAATGGCAAGAAGCATTTCCAGTAAGTCACTACCATATTATAAATTTTGTGACTACATTGCTATTCTGTTTAAAGAATCAACTATAAAAATTTCACAAGTGTTTGAGCATTGAACTGAAGCAAGACAAGAAATATTGGCAAGCTCTGCTATACAGTATTACTAGATCACATATTTGAAGGCATGAAGATATGATATAGATGTCTCACCCGTTGGTGGAGCGATGCAAACACAGTTTTCAGAGAAGATATATCCATCATTGCAAGTCTTAATTCTCCAGTCCAAGTTCTCATATTGCAGGTATCGGCTTGGGTCACTGGGGAAGCTCTGGTATCCCACACAGTTCTCTGTGAAAATCAACAGTTTCAATCATTTTTTCTTTAAGATTTAGTTTTATCAATACACTTGCAATGAGCTCATGTCAGAGAGGCACAGTTCAGTACATGAAATAACTTGAAATAAAAGTAACTAATAATTCAGACCATGGATAAGGCTGTATTGTCAATTGTCAATACCATTTACTGAGATAATTCATAGACAGTGCTGACCAGCAATATCAAAAATTCATCCATGGCTCAAGTCACTATACAGATTAAAATATAAACAACTGATGTAGGTCTTTTGGTAGCAGGAATATCAAAATGTTATCTAAAAGACAAATTAATAAGTAAACGTACTGTATTTATCTCTTTTTTTTTTTGGTTAAGTGACAGGAAGAACACATAATGCTAATAAAATTCTTTTCAGCTCCCTTAAGTATTGTGCCAAATTATCTCTCATTAATATTTTTATCTGCTATAAATTAGAAACAGCCTTTTTATTGGATAAAAATAAAAGCAACAATAGAAAGCAGCAAAAACAAATATTTCACTGTCTGAAAAAAGTATTAGAAATTAGAAATAGATTTTACCTTATGAACATATAATACCAGATTGTACAGTTATGTACAACAGAAATTGAGCTGGATAGTTAGATATTAGCATATCTCACACAAAGTCATCTAGGTAATTTTACCTCAAACTCTATCATTTAAATTAACAAATTTTAACATACTTGCAACATAAGATAGCATTTGTTTGAACTGAAATAGGAAAGGAAACAATATTGCATTATCATGGAACATGATAGAAAAATGACCCATTCAATGAACATGTCCAGTTTAAGATATGATGCACGTTAATAGAAGCGCATTCTCAAGGAACCACAAACATATGTTTTCTATCTAGAAAATCAGGTGAACACTTTATTTTTTTTTGTAATTTCATTTTATCTATCCAAACTGTGAAGTGGCACAGCTCAGGACATGGTACACAGCCTATGCATGGGCCAGGTGGATGACAGAAACACTAATGCAATAATCCGCTTTTGCACCTAAACAAAGAATGTATCACAAGATGTGGTTAGTTTTTGTGGAGTCTAAAATTTTAACACCTACCATTTATGATGCGATTGCTGCAAGCGCAGTCTGCAGAGTTGAATGTGTATCCCTGGTAGCAGACTCTCTCAATCCACCGACCATTTACCAATTCCTGATAGCGACGTAGATCATTAGGATGAGGCTGGAATCCATCACATGGTGCTGTAACATAAAAAAACAAGGAAATAGAACATTCACATAATGGAATTTCTCTTTGAGGTTTGCTTCTATTCTCAATAATTCTGTTGTTTCAAGTGGCAAATATATTACAGATATATTCTTATACTATATACTATACTATTGTCACACAAGCAGAAAACCTGATACAGTTGTAATTTTTTTCTTTCAGTTAGGTTTAAAACATCAGAAACAGCAAATCAAAGTTTACAACAGTATTTATGTAAATTGATGCTATGACAAAATTTCATTTTGACCATAATCTTTCATACTTACATCTCGTTGTTGTCACTGTAGTTGTTGTAACTGGAAAAACAAAAAGAGAGCAAATTCATGTTTATAGTATAACATTATTAACTTAAAAATTACTTCATACTATGTGATATGTGGGTAGGATTATAACCTTGAGTACCAAAATAAGCACTTCATACAAAATTTTCTGAGGATGTTGATAAGAGTGCAGAACAACCGAATAGAATTACCGAATAGATCCAGTCAATAAATGATGCAGATCAAAAGCAAAAAAAGATAAAGCTCCGTATCCGAATATTTCTCCATATTATTCTCTTTCGGATCAAGGCGATTCATTTTAGTGATTCATCATTCCAGTACCTGATTTTTAAAAAAATATAGAACACATCATAAAAAATGAAAAATAAGCACCAAAATAATCATGACGACAACAACAAAACAATGTTTGAAAACTATAATCCATACTATTTGTTAACAACAATCCTTCAGTTGAAGCTTAACATTGATAGGCTGTAAAATATAATAATGATAGGCATGTCACTTACCAGTTGGAATGGGAATGCACATGCAATTTTGAGAAAATGTGTATCCAGGAGAGCAAGACCTAACTGTCCAATCAAAGTTTTCATATTGCAGATATCTGCTTGGATCACTGGGGAAGCTCTGGTATCCCACACAGTTGTCTGACATAATCAATAAAAACAATTATTTCTTGTCAGAACTGGTTCTATAAGCATACTTATGATGAGCCATAATCAGAATGGAACACTTCAGAACATGAGTTAGTTGTATAATTCATGTATATAAGAACAGTCAAGAAACCATCCGCATGAAGTTACAGGTGACATACGTACAATATACTGAATGGACAATAAATTGTATCAACTAGAGTATGGATTAATGAATGACTAGATGTTATAGCATGCAATGATTAAATACATTGCAATGATCCACACTTGCTGGAAAAAAAAATGTATTTTTTAATGATAAATAATTTCAGTAATCATTGAGACATAGCAAAAGAAAACTTCTAAGACATACCATCATAGATGCGATTGGTGCAAGTACAGTCTGCTGAGTTGAATGTGAATCCTTGGTTACAGTTCCTGTCAATCCATCGGCCATTGACAAATTCTTGATAACGACGTAGATCATTAGGATGAGGCTGGAACCCATCACATGGAGCTACAGCAGATATGCAAATTGAACATGGTTACAAAGATGCGAATTGGAAGAGGGAACAAAGATTTTATTAGAAATGTCTGTTTCTGTTTATATCATTCTGTAAAGCAATAGCCATAATGCAACACTGAGAATTGCAACTGGTTGAGTCATTATTATATACCATTGATTATAGTTCAGCCGACAGGAATAACACATTAGGAAGTTTTAAAACTTCTCTTACATCAAAGTCAGCGATAGATTGTAAATTGTTTTATTTTTAATTACAGTTAGCATTCTAGACATACCTCTAACTGGTGCTGCTGTGACAATTACAGCTGAGGAGAAAAAATAGGCACAAGTCATTTAGAGAGGTAAAAGCCTGTGTAGAAGGATATGACGGTTATCATCTTAAAGGGCAACTCAAAAATTGATAAAAGAAGAAGCCTTTTCAGGATGAGATGATAAATAATATAAAACTGATAGAAGGTAGAGAATTTATGCTAGACTTTTCATTCTAGCATATGGAATGAACCTATGGGGATAAATTTAATGGTTGGTAGTTAATTATAACAATGATCCTGTTTACTATTTCAGGTTTGAAATTACGGGCATCATCTGCAGAAATATCATGATGAGCCAATCCTGATGAAAGAGAATGTAGCATTGAAGACACCACTATATTTCCTTCATATTTTATATCATTTGTACATATATAATTTGTATTATTTCTATATTGATATTCGAAATGCTCTCAAGTAATGCAGAAACTGATGGCAATAAAGAGGTGAACAAACCACCTGCACAGATATTGCAAATGAAAACTCAAGAAAGATTGAAAATGTCATGACTGAAAAAACAAACAAACAAACAAACAAACAAACAAAAAATGATATAATCACCAACAGGAGGTTGAAAATGTAACACAAGATAACAATGACTAAAATCTTGAATAAATTCATTCTCACATAGAAACATTTTAAACCTTTGGAATTAGGAACAGTCAAAGTCATAAAAATAACTGATTATCAAAATCACTGACAATAAATTCATGATTTTTAACACATCTTAATATGAAGGTTGATTTCAAAATCTTGATCACCTTTAAGATCCCACTAATTAAAATATATGCTTTGAAGCAAGATAACAGCAACACATAGAGAGCAACATCACTACAGAACAACACAGACAACTCAGCTAATTCTCCTCTTAGAAGAGAATTTCATAACTGCTAAAAAGTAAATTAGGCATACTCATTCATTTGAATCTCAGCATCAAAATGTTATTGGAGGAACAACAAAAACAGATTACTTACATGTTGGAGCAGGAATGCACATGCAGTTATCACTGAATATTTGTCCAACAGGGCAAGATTTTATTGACCAGTCAAAGTTTTCATATTGTAAATATTGGCTGGGGTCACTGATGATTCTCTGGTATCCCACACAGCTATCTAAGGTAATTGGAAAGTAAATTAAGCATACTCATTCATTCTGATAATATATCTATATTGAGTCTGTAAAATATTATTAGAAGACACTGCTGCTATGAAAAAAAGGGAAGCAGCACTAAGAAAATTCAGTATGTGAAATAGAATCATATTTCTGTACAATTGTTGAACTGCAGAAGGTCTAACACATTAGGACTGTTCAAAATTTTATTTGTGAAAAAATAGTGAAGTTTTCCAGCACCAATGACAGTGGTGAAGAAAAAAGAAAACTGATGCACAAATAGCCGTGAATATTTTAAGAAAATGACTAGTCTTGAATTGTCTAACTTTGAGTGGAAGTTAGAGTGTGACATTAAAGCAAAATACTGCAAAGAAGTAATTTTCAGTTTCAAAAATCAAAGAGAACTATTTTATGAATTTTTATTGAATTCATACTAAATTACAAAAAAACATGATGATCTGAGAAATGTTTCAATCTAGAGAGAAAAATTAGTTTTATATTTCAGATGCCCATTCCATTAATGTGACTTTTTTTTTCTCTATGAATGGTTTCATCATCAACATATGAGAAATAATATCCAGAAACTTACCACCAGTGCTGCGATCAGAGCAAGTACAGGTGTCAGGATTGAATGTGAAAAATTGTGGACAGTTTCTCTCAGTCCACTGGTTGAATTCACGTTGCAAGTAACGACGTAGATCATTTGGATGAGCTTGAAATCCTTCACATGGAGCTATAAGAGAGATGCAGATGGAACAGAAAGTATAGTCATTTTTTAACAGAGCAAGACTTTTTTAAATCTGTGAGTAGATTTCAAGTTTTCCAACCTTTATTGGGAGCTAGGTGTAGAACCCCGTAAATGAACTGGTATCAGATAAGATTTCTAACTTCCTCTTGGTACAATTGTTTGTTGGTTTTGTTCTCTCTCTATTTATCTTTCTCTTCTTTCTTTAATATTAATTATATCCATGCGAGTTGAGTAAAGTGACACAAAAAGAAAAAGTAGCTTTAAAATGAAAACATCACAAGCCAGAGAGAATAATAATAATAATTATATGGATGGTTAGTAGTAGTCTTTGCATTGTATATTGAAACTGCTAGTTTATTTTAACATTGCATATGGGGTCCATACTTACAGGTTTTTGTGGGGGCAAGTGTCGTGGTTGTTGTGGCTGAAATGTGGAGAAAAGACATAAATTAATTAAATGGGATACATACATCAATAAACTACTCTAGAATCCAGTCAAAAAATGATAACGGAATAATGAGAAGCACTTGACATTGATTAAAGATACTGGAATTATTTCAGGCCATGAATCCCATTATGAACATACTTAGTTTTGGCTGTGACTGTGATTTGAAAGTTCAAGAACAGAGATAGTTCAGGAGCTATTGCAATGATGTAGAGTAACTGAAAAACTTATGCAAGAAATGGAAATTAAAGAACATCAGCAACAACTTGTTCATTGTCATTATCATTGAAATGGGGAAATTGCAGAATCTGATATGAATTTTGAAAATGCTCCCATGGTACACTTCAAGACATAGGACAAAAAAATGTAACTTACTGATGACAGGATCGCATGTGCAAAAATTATAGTCGAATACATAATTTTCTGGACAACTTTTCACGCGCCAGTCTGATCTTTCATACTGGATATAACGGCGCTGGTCATTCTGAAGTCTGCGATACCCCACACACTCTGAAATATTCAGAATTGGAAGCAGACAGAATCATTAGATTAAATCAATTATAATGAAAAGAAGCTTTTCAGAAGCAAATATGTATATTAGTATATAATTCATTTAGTAGTCAAACTAACATTAATAAAAAAAAAAAGGTTTTACTTGCTTGTATTAAATAAATGAAAATTTTTACAACTTAAAATGAAATATCATTGAATGGTTTGTTTGCTTTCTCACAGAAGATATATATTGAATTCCTGTTACGCTCTTGTTTTGGTGTGCAGAATGACTAAAGACTGTATGTTTATCTATATGAAATACATAACAATAAGTCTTGATAAATAATTTTACCGCTGTCCAAACACTTAAATTAAAATTATTTTTCTAACTTGAATACATTAATTGAAATATAATATATTGATCAACATTGGCTGAAAATTAGTGAATGAGCAATAACAAAAATGTATGTCAACTGAAACATAGCATCACAGACAGGATAAACAAAAAAATATTTTATATTTTTGTCTCATCCGTTGAATGTTTTGACTCAGATTATATAACCAAACAGTTTCACTGAACAAAATATGAATGATTCCTCAAAAATAAACTTAGCATGTTTTTTCAATATGACTGAGAGCAAATGTAGAAATGACACTTACCGTCAACAATAGGATCATTACAAAGACAGACAGAAGGATTGAATGTGTATCCTTGAGGGCAGTATCTCTCAACCCATCGGTCATTCACAAATTCACTATAGCGAAGAAGGTCATTAGGATGAGCCCGCAATCCATCACATGGAGCTGCAGTAAACAAAGGAATGAAACACTGTAATTAATAAAATCTTCCTTGAGCAAATACGAAGACATTGATAAACTCAGTGACCTAAGAATTAACTCCACTAGTTCTCTCATTGATTGTCAAGGAATAATAATTTAGTAGTACATGGTTAGAAAAATAAAATGAGTAATTCTCTGTTTGAATAAATTTTGTTTTTCTTTTCTTTTCCTGACCATTCTTCCTGCCTTTGAATTAAGTCAATTAAAGAAACATAATATTGCTCAGATCCATGAGATACTTGAGGTAATGACACTAGTGAATCAATGAAATCAAAGTGAATAGTATTAAGTGTTTAGTCTTCAGGTCAGTTATATCAGCTTACTGGCCATTCAGAAACTAACAACAATGTTGAAATAACATAAGATACATGTAATATGATTCTATCTTATAAATAGTCATACATCATGAGTACATATGTAATATTTGTCACATGACTTTATAAATATGTGAATAATTACATTCACAATGCTTAAATCTATAACAACAACAGTATGACTACCTACTTCTTGGAATTTGTGGGGTCGGGGTTATTGTAGGTGAAGCTGCAAACAGATGAAAGAAAACAACAAAAAGATACATTAGATAAGTTAGATTTGTTATTTGCATACCATAAGTTAAATAACACTAGGATTAGTTTTTGAAGCCTTTCAACAAATTAACAGTTATGTATGATACTAAAGACATCACAAGAGCAACATAGACAGTTCTGAAAGTATCATTACTTACGGAACAGTGGTATATTACAAAGACATTCATCTGGATTGAATGCAAATTGATCAGGACAGGTTTCAATGTTCCAGGTTGAACCTCCGTAGAACAGATATCTGCGATTATCATTGGGGAAAGTTTGATATCCCACACAGTTTACTGTAAAGAACAGAGTAAAATGCAGGTACAACTGACACAGTCAATCACTGGTAATAAAAAGTGGTTGTAAGATGATGTTAGTACTTTTATGCTTAAATCTCAGCTTTGTTGCATGGGATGAAAACATTTTAACAATAACATTTAAGCCTGTATAGGAACATATTAGAGTTACCTCACCCAAATTAAGCTCTTTGACCAATTTTCCTCCTTTCCCCCCTTCATTTCTCCCTTTCCTTTTCCCTCCCCACCACACAAATGTAAACTAGTTGTGAAGCAAAATAGTTCAGAACTTTTTGTTCAGGCAGTATTGCAGGTAGCAATCAGTAAAAGCTCAGACTATAAAGAAATGATGAAGAGATGCATAACATTTGTGAAGAGTTCATTCATGCAATAAATTATCATTCATTTTTCGGCAATGATGTTAATAGGTAATGAGAAACATCACTTCAAATAAATTATGCTACTGATTATTTGTCTTTGTGTGAAACTTACGATTGACAATATAATCACTGCAAGTGCAGCGGGCAGAATTGAATGTGTATCCTGAAGGACAGGTCATCTGCCTCCACAAGCCATTCTCAAAGGACTCATAGCGAAGTAGACTATCAGGATCTGGACGACTGATCTCACATGGCACTGTGGAAAACAAAAAAAATTTTAAATTAAACAGTATTATTTCTTTTTCTTCTAAAAAAACAAGAGGATGGCTAAATAATTTTCTATCTAGCCTATAAGTGTGCTTTTTGGAGTGACTGTTTCCATCTGTCCCATGTATATCGCTTCTTTCTTTTGCTTACATGCTCATAAAAAGACATTCGACTGTATCAGAAAAATTGTAGTTTAAATTGCCAGAAACATCTACTATATGCTCCAAATCCCCACCAACATAGCACCACCATGAGAAAGAGTATGAAAATTTAATTGCGATTTTCCAAAAATGTACGTTTTGTTCACTTTTTTTCCTTAGACTTTATTATTTCTAAACTAATTGACTTCAAATTTCTGAGGACGTCTTTCAATAATGTTCATCTTTTCTTTTTTTTTCCCCTAAATTTTATGATGTTTTTGACAGAAAATTGGATATTTGGAGGAAAATTGAGAAAGGTACAGATCTGTCATCCCACATTATTTCAAAAATTTATGACAAATATTATATGGCATATAACCTAAAAACAAATGCATATTATTTTCATTTACAGCTATTTAAATCCTGAGCCAAATTACAAACTATTATATTGAATACTCTAAGAATCATAAGCTTTTGAAACAGATAATTTTCAATACAAGATCCAAGATGGTGGCATTTTTTTCCCCATATTTTTCTTCTAATTTGAGCATGCTGAATCTAAATTTGAATTTTATGAAGTTTTTAGTTCAGCTATTCAAAAAAGCACTCTCAGGACCCATGTCCTCTTAATCAGAGTGCGTTTGTCTTCAAACCTATGGTTATGCTCATCCTGTTTAAATAATGCAAAGCTGTTTATTTAAAGCACAACTGTATGTGCTTTGAGCAGCTATCTCAATTTAGTTACAGTAATTTTCTGGTCAAATTAACTCAGGAATTTATCAATCACTTACTATTACATCACAAAATACTGCCTAAAACAGCTTTTGTAATATCTTGATGTAGACAACAATGAAGAAATATAAAGGCCTAAATTGTACCAAATTCAGGACTACCCAATCAACACTTTCTGACTGTAAGAATATTACAGATTGGTTGTCAATTTATGATGTCATATATCGTGTACAATTTAAAAACAAATATTCTATACATGATTTCATAAAAGAAAAGATGTGCATAGAGCTACAGTGATAGGTATTGTTTACACTTATAATGAAATCAATCAAATGCCATATTAAGTGGTTTTAACTAAAATAAAGCCAAACAGTGAATGTTGCTTGTACACAAATGAGGAGTTGTTTTCCATTAGCTATGAAATGAATATTTGCATACATGCTTAATACTTACATGGTTGTCTTGTTGTTGTAGTTGTGGTTGTTGTTGTTGTTGTTGTAGCTGAGGACAAAAAAAACAAATGGGAGAAATATAACATTGAAATAATTTGCAATTTTTTTCCCCTCAAGCATACACATATGCTGTTATTCAAATGATAAAGATGATGAAACTGACTTTTAATGTCATATTATGCCATTCAGACAACACTTGCCATGTCACATCCCTCTCTGTTTATGTGCTGTCATTATTCTGGCTGATATTTTTATACCACAGTTATCAATCCAGATACTAACAACAAAGAAAGGATCATAGAATTAATCATTCCTGTCCAAACTTAATTCATGTAGCAGCAGTGATGACAGCATGGTAATATAAAAAAAAATTGTGAATTGTATCTATAAGAATTTAAATATGTTTATCACTTAAATTCTTTTGCGTATGATTTGTTTTCTTTTTTTCACTAATAGATGTCAGAATTTGTTTGTCCATCCTGTTTATTTTCTGTGAAGTACAGATTATTCTGTGAATGCCTAACAAAAATATTAGTGCCATTTCTATGACCTCTTTGGCTGCAGCACAGAACAGCCTTAAGGCTTAAAATGTCTACAGCTCTAAGAGACAGGATACGGCATATCTATGCACAGTGACAAGGCATGAAAGAAAAATATTTGGAGGAACACTCACGGAGCAGAGTGCAAGTGCATGTCTGATCATCAAATCCATAGCCATCATTACAGTCCCTGACTACCCAATTACTGTTCTCATAGTAGATGTACTGGCGGTTGTCATTGGGGAGTGCTATATATCCCACACAGTTTGCTGTTATGACAAGAGATAAAAATAGAGTCCACAAGTTAGACAGGAGATTAACAAATTGGTTTATGAAGAACTATATTTCCTAAACTAAATACAAACAAAATCTTCAGTGATAATGTTTATTTTATTTCTTAGAATTAGAACCTAAACATTACTTACATTTTTAGTTTAAGACAAAACGAGACAATATAGCTCATTACATAGGAGAAGACTGAAACTGAGAAGTAAAAGTTAAACAGGTTCATTTAGCCTCATTATAATCAGTGTATATTAGAGAAAAAAATATAGTTTCATCAGGAAGTAAAAACTGCCACTCACGATTGCCTACTCGAACATTGCAAGTGCAATCCTCTGAGTTGAAAGCATAGCCCGAGGGACAGCTGCGCTCAGTCCATTGGAAATTTACTCTTTGCAGATAACGGCGAAGATCATTAGGATGAGCTTGGTAGTCAGCACATGGGGCTAAAATCAGACATATAAATTTGTATCATGAAAACCTGAAACATTTCACACACACAGAGAACGAAAATTTCAGCATATATATACTATATAGTGTTCTAGACCTGTGTGCCACTAATGACTTATTTTTTTTGGTTGGGCTGTCATAAATAGTAAAAACAGAGAAATATTAATCTTATGTTTAAATTTAAGTCCAGCTTTTCAGTTTGTGGTCTTTGTCTATGTAACCAAGTTTGAGTCAGGAAAAAAGCTTAAAGAATGAGAGCTGAAGATAGATGAGCTCTACAGCTGACAAATTTTGGATTGAAATGAAAAGGCAAAGTTGATGTTTACTTACCTGGGGTTGTTGTTGTTGTTGTTGTTGAAGGTGTTGTAACTGGAAAAAAAAAGATTCCACAACCATACATGGACTTTAAAGATGTTATTATTATCCTAATTTCATTTCCTGAGTAGTAGTTAAATGTTCCTGCTGCATCTCTAATAATGATAGGTGTTTACAAAACCATAAGAGGCAGCTGTCCATGTATGTATGCAAATCTTTGTTTAGCTGATTTGTGTTTTTGCACGTTGAATAAACATTAATAAAAATAATATTAAATGAGATATGCTGAAGAATCAACACATTCAATTGATAGTTGCTCTCTCTCAATTCCCGGGACCATAAAATATTGATGTGGTTAATAAGGACACTCTGTGATGCCTGTATTTTAAATGACCTAATCATTTCAGTCATTGAACATTCAAATGAAACTCCCTTAAGAAGTTATGGCTCTCTTACTATTATAGTCAACATTTGCATGCACTATTCAACAATAACCATTATTTTACAGTCCTTACTGTAAAAACCACAGACAAAATTCAGAACTTTGAAAAAAAAATGCCTTATGACTATTTAGGGTCCAGTCTGAATTTAAAGCATAGATTAATCTAAAAGATGTGAAAGTGTCAATAGAGATAGCCAAGATGCTCATTGTACAACAAATACATAAACTCAAAATGTTGAAAGGTGAGAGCTTAAGAAACAACTGATAAAGTTCCATCAGTCAGTTCCTTGCATCAATCATAGACAACAAAATTCAGCACTACAAACAAGTGAAAGAAGACAACTATGTACAGATAATCATACGATTAGTCTCAGTTATCATTTGAATAGATCATGTTTTTTTTACAAATGTCTACATTTTTCCAGTAAATTCTGTAGACTGAATATTCATTTCTAATGCTATAAATGAGTTCAAAGATTCTGTCATCATTAAAACTTTAGAGGACTGACAGGAAATAAACTTACAGGGTACGAAATTACAGCGGCAAGTGTTACTGTCAAATTCATAGCTCTGTTGACAGCTCTTGATCACCCAGTTAAAATTTTCATATTGAATGTACTGGGTGACATCATTGGGGAAAGGCACATATCCTACACAGTAATCTGAAAGAAGAGACACAGATAAGAAGAACATAATAAATAGTAAACACTGCTGACTTTATGATAAACTTTGTCAAAATCGTTTAGAGATGGGTGCTATTTACATCAATATTTCAAGAAAATTTCTAGTCAATGAATAAATGTGAAGAAAGTAAGAGGGTATAGAGCTCAAAATGAGTGATGATGAGAATTATGATCTGATGAAGACTTGCCCCGATGAAGATACCTCTTTAAAACAGTTAAAAAATTTGGCTTTTATTAAATTTTTAACATATTGAGTTCTAAAGATTGTAGTTTGCTATTTTTAATGCATTAAGATAGTTGCCAGTTGACAATCTGTCTTAAATTTTAAGAATTTTTATTTAAAAAATGATAATAATGATGTTGATGATAATGATAATAATAGGCTGAGTTTCATTTTTGTGTGTTGTCCTGACAAAGAGCCAAACTGGTTTGAAAATTTCGCGAATTCCATCATTCTACTTAAGACTTAACGTTTCAGATCTCCAGATTGTTATTTGATTCTTTCAATGTATTAAGTTGGTTGTCATTTGTTGTTGTTGTTTTCAGAATGTCACATTTTTCAATGTTAGCTAACATTGTATTATTTCTTTTCCAAATATAAGTGCAGAAGTCACTCTTACAGAGACACATAATCACACACTGTCGATAATGATCAAAATAAATCAAGGAGGAAATATTTTATCTAACCTAAAATGAATCAGAATAGATGACGATAAGAGATAGTTTTACAACAAGATATTGTAATAAAATTAATAATTTCACAATCCTTCAGAATACAATCAAGGACAACAATGGTAACTTATCTATAAAAGATCTCTTGACTCTCACCATTAGAGATAGGATCACTGCAGGAACAGCTGATGGTATTATATGTGTAACCTGATGGACAACTTCTTGAAACCCACATGAAATTTTCATAGCTTTGATAGCGGCGGAGATCGTTGGCATCAGCTCGGTTCAGATCACAGATTGCTGTATGAGACATGGGAATAGAACATTAACATATGATATTTTTATATTTGTGCCAGTCTCCACCTGCCATTTTCTATCTGAGATGTTGATTTGCCAGGGGAAAACAACCACAATTCTTAGGCATTACATATTTATATTGTCAATAACTGTTGAGTTGTCTTTTTAACAATTATTCAGTTATTTCCTTTCTCTTTCTCTCTGAGTTATTAGCTTGCCAGAAGAGAATAATCACAAAATTTAGGAAATTAACAAATCATAGTGTCAAAAACCATTGTTTATCTTTTTTGATAAATGTTCAGTATTTCCAAATGATGATTGAGAAATCAATCAACTATGCCTCAGCCACTATGTGACCAACACAGGAATAGATTAACACAAAATGTTTTGTCTAAATTTATAATTTATAACTATTAATGCTATGCATACTTACATCTTGTTGTTGTTGTTGTTGTGGTGGTTGTGGCTGTGGAAATATAAAAATGTTTTGTGGAAGGTCAATATTATCTAGACCACCAACAAATATGTGAGACAGCGATTTCTGTAAATGTTTTGGGAAAAAAGAGAGGATCTGGAAACACACTGGCATTAATAAAACTGGTAGCAAACACATGACAGTTTCTACTCAGTATGATGAGTGTGCCTGGGCAAAAAATAGGAAAGAATGTGATTTCTGTAAAGTGTGTAAAACCAAGTAGGCCTACATTTTCGGTATTTAATATATACATATTTAAATCACAAGGCTGTCTTCTGATAAAGTTGATATTCCATCTGCTGATAAATTGCCTCTCTAGACTGCATATATCTTATATTGTAACTGAATTTTTATCTCTTGACAATTCCAAATTTTCATGAAGACTTTAATTTTTTGTTTAAAATAATGACAACAACAATGTTATCAAAGATAATAGTAAATAATGACATGCTGAGGTATAAGTAGAGACTTATTATATTGAAATACATAAATACTATTGTCAGTTGAACAAAATGTATCTTTGCAAGTTAGAGGATATGATTAATAAGAACAGATGTTTCAGAAAAGAGAAATGAAGAAAGGGACAGATCCTATCTTTGATCACAATTATGTGGAGAAGATGAATGGGTCACTCACTGAAGAGAGCAATGTTGCACACACAGTGTGTAGTATTGAATCCATATCCATCATCACAAAGCCTAGTCTGCCAGTTGTAGTTGTCATATTGCTGGTATCGCCGGGGATCACTTGGGATGGTCTGGTATCCCACACAGTATTCTGGCAGGAGAAGAGACATTCAAACCATTTAAACAGATATTTCTTTGATACTTTTAAATACATCAATGATACCCGGTATGACATGATTTCATACTATTTTCATATTTTTGACATGAAGTGTCAAAGCTGAGGGACAATTTTAGTGAAATATTGTGAAACTGTCCCAAAAATTCAGTGAAGGATCTACTTATTTTGTGTTATCATATAATAAGGCAACAGTTTCATATATGTAATAACAAAAAAACTTAAGTGATGTGATAAATTAACAGAATACAATATATTACTATAGCTATGAGATTATGAACAATGGAACTGATAATAGGTTTTTCATGATAAATATTGTCGTATATATTAGCATTAGAAAAGCACAAGTAGAAATTTCATGCTCATATATTTTGATTTGAGACAATAAAATCCAAGCTCGAATTTTACAGAAAAACAAATATTATAGCTTCAATCATAGCAAATGGCAAAAAATATGAACAGGAAATCAACAGAGCAATATTCTGCAGAATCCCAATAAAGAGTGCATTTTTATGTATGCAGATAGCCTACACTGAATCAATCATCATGTTCAAGAGTCAGTGACCTACATAAACTTACCATTATAGATGTAATCAGTACACAGGCAATTGTCCTGATTGTAAGAATAGCCCTGTGGACAGACCATATCAACCCAGCCGGTACTTTGGAGTGTCTCATATCGACGCAGGTCATTGGCAGTAGCTCGGTTCCGTTCACAAGGAGCTGTGATAAAAACAGAACTTTCATAGATTTACAATGGAAACAGAGGTTACATGCGGTATAAATTGTGTAAAAATTACAATTTTATAAATTCTATCCAGATTTGTTAAACTGAGTAAGTAATTACTCATTTCATTTAGGATCTCAGGTGAATCATACACAGGCAGGCATTACACCTCATTTGAACATAGGAGAACAGATACATATATGACAATCCATTATGAAACTAGCAGAAACAAATGAGCTGAATAAGTTATGAAACTTAAAACAATGGTAAAAAATTAACTCATGGTTTGCTGGAGTCATTAAAAAGCTCTCACTTTGAATTGACTACTTACTTGGCTCTCTTGTAGTAGTTGTCGTTGCAGGTGTAGGAGCTGGAATTGAAGAAGAATAAAAAATTGAAAAGTTTAAACAGAAGTCAGGGACTCAAAATGTCTAGAAACTGCATTTATATCTATTAAACTAGTGCTCCTGGTGAAAAGAACCTTTGAGAATACAGTCTCAGACAAGTGAACGGTGGATTCACATTGTACATCTGATTTTGCAACTACTGCAAATTATTCAAGCTCTTTTTCTGATAGGAAAATAACTTACGGGGCACATAAATACAACGGCAAGTGTTACTATCAAATTCATAGCTTTGTTGACAGTCCTTGATCACCCAGTCATAATTTTCATATTGAATGTAGCGGGTGGCATCATTGGGGACTGCCATGTATCCCACACAGTAGTCTGAAAGAAGAGACACAAAACAAGAAGAGCATAGTAAACAATAAACACTGTTGATTTATTGTTAATCTTGTCAAAATCTTTCAGAGAGGAGTGATGAGTGCTATTTACATCACCATTTCAGGAAAACTAAATGAATGTGAAACAAGAAAGAGAGCGCACTGGTCAGTACAGCGGTATTGATGATGATGATAATGATAATCATAGAAGAATTTTTTTCGTATAAAAATGATATCAAAAAGTGGATATGTCCATTCTAATGTGTTTAACCAACGGTCATTCAATGGTAGGCTTGACCTATGTCAATCAGGATTTGGCTCCCTCTGGCTGCTACATGCAGTCGTAGATCATCACTATATGATTATATATAGGCAAAAAGTGCAAAAGACACTTGTTTATGACTTCTTCTAGCAATATCATGAACCCCAGTGCCAGGGATGGACATTGGATGACCACAATGAGGTGAAAAAAACTGATCATGCAGATTATCAGTGTAAGCGTTCCAAAATGGATTTCCAAGTCCTATAAATAGTGAAATTTTCCTTTCTTTTCTCTGCTTTAGAGCTCAGTTGTGGACTATATGCCATAGTAAAAATCAAGACACTCTTGGTTGGGACAAAAAAATATATGGGGGGCACATACAGGCCTTCAAGAACCTGGTATTTACTCTATGGGAGCCCTTATAATGATAGGGGGTAGGGAGCAAAATGAGAAAAGATACGCCCAGAAAGCTGAAAAATGGCAACAAGAGACACAGAAGTCATGAAGAGAGGGCTAGTATGTAAAAAGTGCTGTTCCAAGGCTGAAAGCCAATCCAAAAATTCTCCACGTCCATTTTTCGCTGAAAAAAAACTTCAAACGCATTTTTCTCAAAACCCATTTTTTTGACAGTATTTTGCTATCAACTTTTTTGTTTCAAAACCGATTCTAACCAAATTTGCTATACATTATTTTCATAACAAGACCAAAAAACATACATATGCGTGGCCCATTCGGTTGTAACTTTTAGAGAAAAATGGGTTTTTAGTACGAATAAACGGCAAAATTTGATTTTTTGTTACATGGCATTTTCAAAAATTTCTAGAAAATTTTCTATTGCTTAAGAAGGGCTGGAAATAAGTAAATTTTTAGATATTATATTAAACAATATGTTCAGCAAGTTTTATCAATTTCGGTTGCAATTTGATGGAGGAGATAGATTTTAAAATCAGTCAATTTAGAGACACAACCGTATGAAAAAGTCAATTTTTTTTCACTGTTTTCCTCAATCTGAACATGCCGAATTCAATGGAAAAGGTTAACATGGTCTATCTTTAACAATAAAAAAAATCACCTCCAGGGTGCTCCCCCCCCACCCCCAACCCCCTTTTACCAGTTGACAACTTATGTCTTAAAATATAAAATAGCATTAGTAGAGAGAATGATGATAGAATTTCAATTTCAGAATCTTTTTGCGCTTTTTTCCTTTTATTTTTTTTTCAGAATGTCACATTTTTCCATTGTTAGTTTAACATTCTGTTAGTTTTCCAATACAAAAACCACATCTACCTTTTACAGATACTTAATCACACATTACTGATGATGATCAAAATAAATCAGTGAGGAAATATTTTATGTAACCCAAAATGAAAAGGAATAAATAATGATATGAGATGACCATGAAAATGAAAATTATCAGAAAACCTAACTGATATTGATAAAACAGATAGTTTCACAATGTGATTAAAGAAATGAAATAAATAGTTTGAAATCCTTTAAAATGACAATCAAGGACAACACTGGTAACTTATCTATAAAAGATCTCTTGACTCTCACCATTAGAGATACGGTCAGTGCAGGAACAGCTAATGGTGTCATATGTGTAGCCTGATGGACAACTTCTTGAAACCCACATGAAATTTTCATAGCTTTGATAGCGGCGGAGATCATTGGCATCAGCTCGGTTCAGATCACAGATTGCTGTATGAGACAGAGGAATACAGCATTAACATATGATATTTTTTTGTGCCAGTCTCCACCTGCCATTTTCTATCGAGATGTTGGTTTGCCAGGGGAAGACAATCACAATTCTTAGGCATTAAATTGTCAATAACTGCTGAGTTGTCTTTTTAACAATGATCCAGTTATTTCCTTTTTCTTTCTCTTTGAGCTGTTAGCTTGTCAGAGGAGGACAATCACAATATTTAGGAAATAAACAAATCATAGTGTCAAAAACCATTGATTTATCTTTTTTGATGAATGTTCAGTATTTCCAAATGATAATTGAGAAATCAATCAACTGTGCTTCAGCCACTATGTGACCAACACAGGAATAGATTAACACAAAATGTTTTGTCTAATGAATCAACAAGAAATGTATAACTATTGTTGCTGCGCATACTTACATCTTGTTGCTGTTGTCGTTGTTGTGGGTATGGCTGTGAAAATATTAAAATGATACATAGAAGGTCAATATTGTCTAGACCACCAACAAATAAATGAGACAGAGATTTCTGCAAATGCTTTGGGAAAGAAGAGAGGATCTGGAAACACACTGGCATGAATGAAACTGGTAGAAAACACAAAATAATTTCTAGTCAGCAGAATTAATGTGTCTGAGAAAAAAAATATGAAAATGTGATTTCTGTGAGGTGTGTGAAACCAAGTAGGTTTAAATTTTTGGGTATTTAATGTATGAGTATTTAAATCAGAAGGTTCTCTTCTCACAAAGTTGATGCTCCATCTGCTGATAAATTACCTCTCTATATTGCATATATCTTGTACCTCTAACTGAATTTTTATCACGTGACAATTCTAACTTTTCACGAAGACTTTATTTTTTGTTTAGAAAGGATAACAACAACAATGTTATCAAAGACAATGGTAATACTGACATCCTGAGGTACAAGTAGAGACTTATTATATTGTAACACATTAATACTATTGTCAGTTGAATAACATGTATTCTGCAAATTAGAGGATATGATTAATAAGAACAGATGTTTCAAAAAAAGACAAAATGAAGAGAAGGACAGTTCCAATCTCTGATCACCACTGTAAGGAGAAAATGAATGGATCACTCACTGAAGAGAGCAATGTTGCACACACAATGTGTAGTATTGAATCCATATCCATCATCACAAACTCTAGTCTGCCAGACATAGTTGTCATATTGTTGGTATCGCCGGGAATCACTTGGAATGGTCTGGTATCCCACACAGTATTCTGGCAGGAGAAGAGACATTCAAAGCATTTGACTAAAAAATTTTTTTGACACTTTTGGTAAAATAATGGTCACAGCAGTACAGTTTCACACCATTGACATACTGAGAGGCTATTTTGGGGGAAATATTGTGTAGCACGGTCCTGCAAGGACAGATTTATTTTGTGTTACCATATAGTAATGCAACAGCTTCATGAATGTATTAATATAATTTAACAGATGTGATATATTAACATAATACTACTATATTCTGTACTATATTCTTTCAGACTATGAGCAATGGAACTGATAATGATTTTTCATAACAAATATTGTCATATACATAAATATTAGAAAAGACACAAAGAAAAATTTCATGCTCGTAATTTTGATTTGAGATAATAAAATCCAAGCTTGAATTTTATTCTGAAACAAATATCATAGCTTTAATCATAGCAAAAGGCAAAAAAAATATGGACAGAAAATCAGCAGAATAATAATCTTCAGAAATACAACAAAAGGGTGCATTTTGTTGAATCAGTCATCATGCTCAAGAGTCAGTGAGTATACACAAACTTACCATTATAGATGTAATCAGTACACAGGCAATTGTCCAGATTGTAAGAATAGCCCTGTGGACAGACCATATCAACCCAGCCAATGCTTTGAAGTGTCTCATATCGACGCAGGTCATTGGCAGTAGCTCGGTTCCGTTCACAAGGAGCTATGATAAAAACAGAACTTTCAATAGATTTACAGTGAAAACAGAAACTACATGGGCTATGAATCTTGTAAAAGTTCTAATTTTGTGAATGCTATCCATATTTTGTTCTACCAGGAAAATAATTATTAACGGTATCACAAGTGGTCTCTGCCTAAGAACTTGCTGCCTAGGAGCCCACCTCTGCTGTGAAATGGATTTTTTTCACAATAATTTATCTGCCTGAGAATCCACTGTCAAATAAAAATCTGCCTGATAGTCCAGATTCAGGCCAGGACACACGTGAAATCATGCTATATTTCACATCCACTTGAGAGAAATGTACAAGCAGAAGAAACAAGCCTTTCAATCCTAAGAAAGTATGATTATCTCGGCTTTAAGTGTCCGTCTGTATTTGCTTGGAAAATTCTGTGAGTAGAAATTTGGAAATTTTGCCCAGACAGCGGCACTCCATCTACTCTTCATCCATTTTAAACTGCCAAGGGTTCTTTAACGTGCATAAAACACAGGACGTCTGAAATATATTCGCCCTTATCCAAGTTGGCTAGACATCGGGCTGCCCTACCCAGAGGAAGCCAGGGGACCATCGAGTCACTGAAAAAATGCAGGTTTCGATCTTCGTGTCTGTCAATCCCCCACGAGTCAAACCCACACCTCACCAACGTGAGTTGTTTTCACCATGGAGCCTTTCTTTTTTCAGTCTCCTGGTGACCGGACTCTCAGGTGGAGACCCCTATATTTCATTAAAAATCTTACACAGGCAGGCATTACACCTCACTGGTCCACAGGCCCACAGATACATGTGTGATAACCCATTGTGAAACCAGCAGAAACAAATGAGCTGAATTAAGTTATGAATATCAAAACAATGTGAGAAACTAACTCGTGGCTTGCTGGAGTCATTAAAAAGCCCTTACTGGCAATTAGACTACTTACTTGGCTCTCTTGTGGTTGTTGTCGTGGTTGTTGGAGGTGTAGGAGCTGAAAAATGAAGAAAAATAAAAATTTGAAAAGTTTAAACAGGTCAGAAACTCTTAATGTCTACAAACTGGATGTATTTATCTACTTAACTTGTGCCTTTCATGAAAGACCCCATGAGATCAACCTATAGTTTGTAACAGACAAAACAGCGGGTTCACATTGCAGTGCTGACTCTGTAACTTCCACAGATTATATGTATTCAAGCTCTAATACTTTGTCAGAGAATGGATTTTAGACAGCCAAAATGAGAATGTTTCATAACTCTACAGATGTTGCTACATTATTTTGCAAGAAATTTTAATTATCATTAAAAATGAAATGGAAGGGGATGGAACACTCACTTTCCAGTGGAATGTTACACTGGCAATTCCTAGAGTTGAAGCCAAATCTTTCATCACAAGTCTTCAGAACCCAGTCAGAGTTCTCATACTGTAAGTAAATGCGGATGTTATTGGGAAAACTCTCGTATCCCACACAAGCCTCTGCAAAGATTAGAGAAAGAGCATCAAGTTATTAAGATAATAATAATAATATACATGGGGATTTTGCTGGAAACAAACAAATTCAGACTTGCCTAGTATTTGAATCAGTTCATAAAAGAAAATACAATATAAACACCAAAGATAATGCAAAGTTACGACAGCCTTTAAATCATGAAAAATTACAAACGATATCAAAGCCATATTAAACAGTAACACGATTTATGGCTGATTCAATGTTTGCCATACCGTACCACTGTGCTAGACTCAGATGACGAGTCAGATATGCCGTGAAAAGAAACACTCATAGAAATGAAGGAGAAAGTAATAAAAACAAAATTCAAGTAAACAACATAACTCAGCATCGATTTTAAATCAATCTAATGAAATGCATGCGGCTATCATTCAGTCTTTAACAAGAAAAGAACCACCACGTGATGTCTGGGCACTCACCATTGGTAATATAATCACTGCAGGTGCAGTCATTGGGATTGAATGTGTATCTGGCTGGGCAGCTCCTGTCTACCCACTGGAAGAATTCATATTCCTGATAGCGGCGTAGATCATTGGGGTGTGGACGTAGGCCATCACAAGGAGCTGTGTGAGACAAAGATTATAATAGTTCATTTCCTATTTCAAACAAGGAAAATGATTTTCTGGTCTCCTGGTCTGTGTTCATATACTCCTACATGTGTAGGTCTACTGTTATAGATTATATGTTTCTACACTGTTTTACGAGTATATCATTGTTTCCAAGCTACACCCATTATTTATCTTAACGGGCGCATTCAGAAATACCAGTTTCATTTAAGGATCATGCCCATTTCTTAGACTTTTTCTCACACTGGTTCCAGATAACAACAATTATGGAATAACACCAGTGTCCGATTTATTTCTTAACATTCTGATTTTGTTTCACGTAGCTCTCTCTTCCGCATTTTCCCTCTGCTCAGCGTATTTTTGCCGTTTCATTGGATATCAAAGCTTTTAATGAAGCGCTCTGAAGTTATGCAAAATGTCTGACTAATCATCTACTCAAAGACATAATGTCTTGCCCCAGCTGTTTCCCATTCCCTTCCACAAATAATATTGGCCAATATACACATCTGCAACATGAGACTGGCTGATAAATTTCGAAATCGCTCTGCAAATAGTAGCAACAGAATTCTTACCTCTTGTTGTTGTGGTTGTTGTTGTGGTTGTTGGCACTGTAGATAAGAATGAAACAAAAAAAAAAACACATGAACTATAGAAGAAGTTTACTACTCCAACTACCTGTTACTTACCATTTAATAGTAACGATGAGCATTTCATTCTATTGTTTACACCTTTTGATGTTGGTTCACATAGAAAAACTCATTTATTATTTTTTTTTGTTATTTATTTATTCATTTATTTATTTTGAATTATTTATTTTTTAAAAATTTAATTAAATTAATTTATTTATTATTTATTCATATATTTACTTATTCATTCATTTATTCATTTGTTGACTTATTGATTACTTTGTCATATTGTCCTTACTTGTTTAATTTATACATTTATTATTTTGAGCAAGACAGTATCTGGTGAAATCATGAGGGAAAAGTATTTCCTTGGCAAATGAACTGAAAGAAGTAGGCACATCACTTACTAGCCAAACGCACACTACAGACACAGGTATTAGCATCAAACCCGTAGTTTTCAGGACAGCTTGTGATTTCCCAGTTGGAGTTTGCATACTGAATATATCGGCTGATGTCATAGATAAAAGGTTCATATCCCACACAGTTTTCTAGAGTGAAGACAAATGGGAAGAACATTAAACATAAAAGAAATAATATTAAAATATGTAGGTTATTTAAATCTTCTTTTTTTTTTTTCTTATCAGAATTGTTTCCTTGACAGGCTACACTGATGGTGGTCATGATCTCACTGGTGTAACCAGAAAGACTTGATTTATCAGAAGTGAATATAGACATATGTCAGCTTATTAAGATCATAATATTGTTAATAGGAAACCAAGATCAATGTGGAAAAAAAAAATAACAGTGCTTAGTTCTAGAGGACAATTACAAAACCTGTTGAATAAAACCACAAGTCATATTATTCTTCTACTTTACAACCAGTGAATGAGTGGAATGTTGTCATAGTTGGTTGTCTGTCGGGAGCCATGCAACAATGACAGTATCTGTGCATAGGCAATGAGAGCGTGAATGGCTCCCCAGCCCGAAGGTGGAGGCACAATATATGGGCACATGGGTGTCACAGTGACTGGCTGCTGAGGATGAGATCCTGCATCGTCTCTCTCAAGGAGCAGCAAAATGCAGTCATCTGTCCCTCTCAAAGGTAGCTCTTGCCTTGAAGGTGAGAACCCCTCAGGACATTCCATTTATTGTCCTAAGTCTGGGAATATCGCTGTGACAATGCAGGCAAAAAGATTTCGTAAAATATCCTCTGACACTTACCATTGGTATAAAAGTCACTGCAGGAGCACGTGACGGAATTGAAGGTGTATCCTTGAGGACATTCCCTGGTGACCCATCTGAAGTTTTCATAGGCCTGGAAACGACGGAGGCTGTAAGGATCCGCTCTCTGTACCTCACACAAGGCTATGACAAACAAATGGTACTGAATTTATATTTAGGTTGTTAGTGGTGGTAGTGGCTTTTGTTCTTTTTTCGGTTTTTGTTTGTTTGTTGTGTTTTTCCTTTTTTCTGTTTTAAAAAAAAATGCATTTCACTTACTTCAAAAATTATTTGTAACTATAATTTTTCATTCCTAAATTTAAATTAACATTTATAGACTGTCAACTCAGTAACCTGGGACCCTAAACTTCACAATTATCAATCAATTTATTAGTTTGATAGGCATCAAATCATTTGTAAGTGGCAAAAAACCCTTTTGTTTCAAACGTATCATAAAGGGCTGTAGTATTCTACCTCATACAGCAATAAATGACTATTAATTTACCAATACCCTCAAAAAACTACCTTAAACCATTTTAACTTACTAGAATTATGATACTTATTCTGTCAATTTGAAAGGCATGCTTATGACATAATAATTATTTCTGTCCATGGAGAATGTAGGAGTGCTTAACTATAAATGACTGATATATTAACCCTTTCATTGCCAGAAAATAGATTTTTTTAGTTGGTTCGTTTGTTTATTTGTTAGAAAAATGATTTAAAATTTTTAGACCTAGTAGCTGCAAATTCTGAGTCTGAAAAAAAAAATGCACTACCTCAGTTGTTTAGTCCTATTTCGTTGTCAGTAACTGCTATGGGTCACTGCTTTTAAGAGAAGAAGACACAACCAAATGAAGACAGAAAATTGAGAAATATGCTGGCAGAGAATGAGCTATCAGTGTGGCTATACAGGCAATTGAGTTAATATATCTGATCGTATTGACTTTTTTTGCCAAGGGCTGAAACAGAGATTGTCAGATTCTTTAATGGGGGCTCTTGAATATTGCCCACCTAGCTTCAGAACATAAAAGGCATTACAGCGAAATACTTACATCTCGTCGTCGATTGAGTTGTAGTTGTTGGTTCTGTAGGGGCTGTTAAAAAAAAACAACAATAAATAAAACAGATTAAAAAAAAGAACTCCACTTTTAGCACTTTTAAGAACATAAACAGATGTCAGAATGATGGTGATGGTGACAGCACTAGTATTCTAAAAACAACAAAAAGAAAAAAAAGTACTTTTCATTTAGGGACTGTAATGAACCAGTATCACTCATATGACATTACTGAATCTGACTATGTGTATGTATGTATTTGCGTGTGTGTGTTTTTACTTTTTTTTAAGAGGGGGAAGGGGAAGATGGAAAATTGTTATTTCATGCTTTTTTCATTTTTCTTTTTGTTTTGATTTAGTAACAACAACAAAAAAAAGCATATAAAGAAACAAAAAGCTGAAAAGAATAAGATAAGGGAGGAAACATTTAATATTTATGAATTACTTACTGTAGAGCTGAACATTGCAAAGACATTCCTGATCATTGAATCCAAATCCTTCTGGACAGTTCTTGATTTGCCACTGAGAATTTTGGTACTGTTGATACCGACGGATGTCATTGGGGAAAGGTCGGTAACCCACACAGTTATCTAGGCAGAGGAGAGGCGAGAGAGAATAGCAAAAGCAATCAGAACTGGCCCTTAAGCTTTGTCAGTGTCCTAAACTAAGTTGAAATTGAAATCGAAGCACAGTACTAACCACGCCGAAACTAAGTCTTGTTTTAATTTTTGTTTTAAAATATTTTTCTTCTAGTTCTAGGGAGAATAGAATGGCTAAAATGATTAGCTTGTTGTTATGTTTCTAATATGTATGGCCAAGCTATGAAAAAAAAATGAATAAAGGTTTAACCCAAGAAAGGATAACGATTTAAACTGAAGTGCAAACCATTTAGAGAATCTTGAGTTTGAAAGTGTCACCAGAATCTCGTTTTCAATTCTGATGATGATCATACAATACTTCAGTGGAAATGTGAACTGAAAATTAAGGTGAAAATATCACCAGCAGCGGCGTTGGACCCTATATATTTGTTACCCAAATCTTCTGGAGCTGGAGCCTCACCCATTCATTGTCACGACAAATTTCATCAAGGATGGAAGGTTACTCACCAATAATGACAGGAATAGTGCAAGAGCAGGTGGTGGGGTTAAAGGTGAAACCTTGCGGACAGGCCCTCTCAAATACGACATTGTTGTCTCTTGCTAGGTAGCGGCGCGGATCATTTGGATGGGCCTGGTACACTTCACAGGGAGCTGTGCAAGAACAAAGAATGGAAGATAATTATGAAGGTATTGCCAAGTGTTTTCCTTGTGATAAAAGGAGTCATTTTATTCAAGCCTTATGTTCTTAACATTATGTAGGGCTATACATGATATTTATCTTGTTTCAATCTGAATTCTATGTGCGACAGAAACCGGCAATGCTAAGGTGATGCCCATAACATTCATGTACACACACACTACACATATACAAACAAATAAACAGAAACAACAAAAGCCATAAGGTATGTGGACGACATTGTCAGAACAAATGTCGCTTTTTAAAAAAAAAATAATCAGTTTTTTCCATAAATTAGCTCCTTATGCCTGTTATATTCCTTGACTATGTGGCTTCCAGTTAAAACAAAACCCCAGCAGTTTTGCCAACTTCCAGTTCTAGTGTGATTCGTTTTATTATTTCAACCACCTGGAGGCGGTCATCTCGGTTCTAATGTGAGCACTGCCTATCTGTACAATGTGCCCACTACCTGTCTGTCTGTCTGTCTGT
>JBCEWB010047603.1:9370-31965 GCA_039654565.1 Peronia peronii | reverse complement strand
CTCCCCACGAATTAGTACTGATATGTCTGTTCATATGTCTTTCTTGTGTGTGTTAGTTGTTTCAGTTATATTAGACACCATGTTTTCATCTGTCAAACCTCGCATTGACACATCATATTAATTCACGAGTTGATGAAACAGTGCTTAGACAGTATAGTATAGTATAGTAGACGTTTACAGTATGTTGTTCACTTACGGATGATAGGAATGTCGCACTGACAAGTCTGAGGGTTAAAACCATAGCCTTGGGGACAGCTCCTAATCTGCCAGTTGGAGTTTTGATATTGGATATACCGGGTATTGTCGTTGGGGAAGGGGTCGTATCCGACACAGCTAACTAGAGTATATAGAGGCAAAAATTGCATAACCATTAGAGTTGGCTACATGTAAAGCATATGTAAACAATCGTCATATCTTTCATGAGTTTCACTCAGATCCAAGCAACAGTTTCTGACATTGCCTGGGGTTAAATGTTTCTCTAGGTCATTAATAGCTAAGGATCATATACTATAGAAAAGATAACATTTTGTAGAGTAACAAAGATGGCACCAAAATATGAAAAAAAATATTTAAGTCTGAAATTCTAAAGTATATCTTCCTACAATGTCTTTAGCCTGTTATATTTGGCATTGCATGAAATTAACAACAGACCAACCCAGAATGAATATTGGGCAAGAAAAGTACAGTATGTATACATAGGATAGCCAGGGGTAAGTTGTATTGTTTCATCGTTTAAGATAACAACCAAAGAACAATAATAATAATGATAATCATAATGATAGTAATGATGATAAGGAAAGTGTATCCATAAAGATATTTGAGTATGGAAAATTCTAGAAGACTCACCACGGCTGACGAAATCAGTGCATTCACAGCTAACAAAATTGTAGGAGTATCCAGATGGGCAGTCCCGCGTCATCCACATGAAGTTCTCATAAGTCTGATAGCGAAGGAGATTGTTGGGATCCGCTCTGTTTACATCACAGGCACCTGGATCACAATAGATTGGGTTTATAATAGAGATACGTGAAAGATGGCTGATGAAAAATGCTACAGTCGAGAATTTTCTCTATAGGCTTATAATCATATCTGTGTCCTTGTGCGTAATTCATATATGATATGACAGGCTTTACTTGTTCTCTAATCAATAAGGCCTCTTAATTTGAGTTAAAAAACACAAACAACATAATCATGCACAGTTCAAACTTGAAATGTTGCCATATATCAAATCTGTTAAACATCCCTTCAATAATTAAAGACATCCTAGAGTGAAAACACACTTTAGCCAGTTCTGCACACACTAGTGAGACATTGACAGTGCTTTTAGCCCACCCTTTGAAGATTAATTGTTTTCAGTAGGTTTAACATGGTCTATGTACACCATACTTACGAGGTTCAGGTGTTGTCGTGGTGGTTGTAGAGGCTGAAATAGGGAAATAAATGAAAAAAAAATGTTTATCAATTAATATTTCCATTTCCTCGAGATACATGTGCATGGAATTTATTTGACAGGGAGTTACAAATCAGATGGGGATAACAATGATAGTCTGCATTGTTGAAACAATGTTTCACTTACTATGGTACTATTATTTTGAGAAACCTGTTAGGAAGAAATAGAGGGAAAGTGGTCTGACAATGTGATGGCGGTATTATTGTAGTTGATATTGTTCATGGAGGTCTTGCATGGTTGATATTGGTGGTAGTTGTCTTTAATTTCCACTGTGAATAAATCTGTCATAACAAAAATGGACGGAGAATATAAAAAAATAGAAAGAGAGAGAGAGAGAGAAAACATCTGCAGTTACCGAGGCCTTAGCCCTCATCCGCGATGGGAGGAGATGGTTGATGTATGACTCATCAGAGGAGGCTCTAAATATCCTCAAGGGCTAATAAGAAGAAGAAGAAAACTGGCATAACTATAGTAAATACGTCACTTACGGATGATAGGAATGTTGCATTGGCAGTTTTGAGAGTTGAAGCCATAACCCTGGGGACAAAATTTGATTCGCCAGTCGGAGTTTTCGTACTGGACATATCGGGTGTTATCATTGGGGAAGGCCACGTACCCCACACAGGCGTCTGAGGAAAAAAGGAGACAAGAGTCAGAAAAGTGATGGAAAATGAACATTGCTGTGCATAAAATAAACATTCTTAGCTTTCCATAATGAGTGATGATATTATAGAATAGTGTTGCTAATTGCATACTTTAAATCTGAACGTAAATAAAGGAGATCTGCCATAGTGTTAATTACAATCTGGACAGCATTTAGTGAAAAGAGAGTGAACTTAAGAAAATAATGTTATCATTGATCTTGGTTATATCTGTATCATCATATTCTCCATGTGAAAGGCAAACACTAAACCGGTACTGTCTGTTATTGACACAACTGGAGAATATGCCTATTTCAGTCTAAATTTATCACATGAAAAGAAAACAAGCATGTGAACTCAAACAAAAAGAATCTAGTCAGCTTAGCCCTAACTAAATAAGACGACCATAGATCTATTAACTAAGGAAAAAAAACAACTGATGATTACAAGTGGTAAGCTATTTTTAGAAAACTTTTTTTTGTTGGGGGGGGGGGGGAGGGATAGCTGGCATAGACTTACCAGTGGTGATATAATCCGAGCAAGTACAGCTGACAAGATTGTACGAATACCTCTGAGGGCAGCTCCTTGTGACCCATCTAAAATTTTCATAGGCCTGATAGTAACGTAGGTCGTTGGGATCAGCCCTGTTCACCTCACATGGAGCTGCGCGATGGAAAGATGATTATAGGTTGATGATGTCTTGGGTACAGAGCTACATTTCATTACAGCTCCACATCTCTTGCTTCTCTCTAGAACATGATGCTGCATGCATTGTATGACTGGATATTTTTAGTTCTTTGAGCATCAGAATAGCTTAATGAGTAAAATTTTGATTAACAACTTTATCCTCTTTTGATCTGAGATAACTATGACTTAATAATTCCCAAATCCATGCATTTGATTTATTCTGTGGTTTCTTCTGTTTCAAACTACACCTATGATACAATTATCAGGTCTATAATGATAGTATTATTGTTAAACTGATGTTCCTGCCGCCATTTCTACAGAGGAAAAGAAATTCGACAGGTTGAAGTCCCATCAGTCAGAAGGAGCAATTCTGGGTACTAGTCTCTTTATGAACTGTGGAGAAGAGGAGGGTAATATGCATGGGAGCTGGTATTAATTTTGACAACAAGCACCTATGGTCGAAAAGAATTGAACTGTTGTTGGTAAGGACCCAGCAGAGGATAAATACAGCAATGGCAAAATGTAATCTCTTTAGAGCGTTGTTGCATTCGATACAATATGGTGTCTGTTAGCAGATACATTCAAACTTACATGGCTCTGGTGTAGGCGTAGTAGGACTGGGTGTAACTGAAATACATAGAAAATAAAGATATAAATATTCTGACTTTTCTTTACCATGTATGTCCTATCAGCAGCATGCATAAATGTAGCACTTGTGTCCACTGTCAAATATTGACAACGAAATTTCTGAGAGAGAAAGAGATACTCTAGGCCATAAACATTGTACTCAAAGTGTTTTAAAGGTTCAAGACAGGAACAAGATATAGATAGCATCGTGCTTTATTCTCTTCATGAACGAATTGCATCAGATATGTGATCATGTGGAGAACAGTGAATATGTCAGTCATAAGCAGCACACTGCTCATTCATAAAGGATAGATTGTTGCATTCCAAAGAAACTTATCCCGTTTAAAATAGAATGTATTGGCAGTGTTGTCTACTCTGCTTGCTAAGCAAAGTCACCCACCAGTGACAGGTACGCTGCAACGACAGTCTATGGTACTAAAAGCATAGCCCTGGGGACAGGTCTTGATTATCCAGTTATAGTTTTCATACTGGATGTATCGGCTGTCGTCATCAGGGAAAGGCTCGTATCCCACACATTGTTCTGGAAGATGGAAAGAGACAAACAAAAATGTTAATAACCATTAGTTTTTCAATATAATAACATTTAACTCTAAACTATATTTCATTATTCTATCTAATGTCAGATCTGAATCAGAAAAATTAAACAATCAGCATATTGTTAACTGGGTCATATAAGATGATAAGACAACAACAGATTTAAGGCAGTCCACTTCATTTAACACGTTAAAAAATGGAAAAAAGAATAATTCCGGAAGGCAAAACTGCTGTTTAACAAACTGAACTGGCAGAAGAGTTAGACGTTGTGAAGCTCACCTGTATAATAAATATCACTGCAGGTACAACCAACCAAATTGAAAGAGTATCCCCGAGGGCAACTCCTAGATACCCATATGAAGTTCTCATAGGACTGATAGCGACGTAGGTCATTTGGGTCAGCCCGATTCACTTCACATTGAGCTGTGCGACAAACAATAGAAATGTAATGTTAGAACACAGAATTCTGGGTTACTCGGTATTGTTCCAAGTTCCTTTATAAATGTACTTTTCGAATACTAATACTACAAAAGTAATGACGGCTTGCCAAACGTTTGAAAAGCATAACTGGTGGCGAATGTTTGCCCTTAACTGAATATCATAGCGGGACACGTTTATGATGCTGATATTTCCAACTCAGTCTCTACAATATTTCACAATCTGAGTGATCAACCATAAAACAACGGTTGCGTGGGACACGATCTGTGACGTCACATAGAGCTTGGCATTTCTGTAGGTTTAATATTCTGTATGTGGAGGGAAAGAAAATAAGGAGACCACTAGGTAAGTGCGAGGAGGTGACGTGGATTAGCAACTTAAGAAACAAAAAATAGAACTGTCTCAAGATCGGGATGAGTGGAGGACTTTCAATACCCGTGAATTGCAACGTATGATGATGTTGATGAAGTGTATCTTTTTACATGTATATCTCTATAACCGATAAAATGCGTGTATGCATATAGAGGCCTTGTAGCCATTTGAATTTTTGCTGAAGTACATACGTTAAGCAATTAAAAGGCAAATTCTGTCACAGTCCTTTTTTTTTTTAATCATAAAATTTAAGTTGAATCGGCCTACATCTTTCATTTCCTTCTCCTGAAGGTAAGGGCGTTACTTTGGAGATCATACATGACCATGAAACAGGAGATGGCGATATCATTCTTTCAATAGTTAATAGAAAGTGCATTAGAACAATATGTATCAAGATATTATTAACACTTTGTAAAACATTATGGTTTATTCTACTGGCTAATCTGTCCGAGCAATCATTTGTGTACTTACTTGGTGCTGATGTTGTTGTCGTAGTGGTGGGAGGGACTGAAATAAAGATGCAAAGGAACAAAAATGTTATTATATGATAAATAGCTATAGGTATACCCAGCTGTTTCAGATATGAGAACTAGATGTTCATAAAACTGAACTATGAATATCCTCGGCTGTTCGAAATTCTGGCCCCCAAAAAATGATAGAACAGGAGGTGAACTTTTTTTTTTTTTTTTTAGTAAATATAAAACAAGCATTGAATCTTTGCTAGCGTAGACTCACTGAGAATGAACAGAGAGGGGGAAAGAGAGAGATAGAGAAAAGGTAAGTTTGCTGTCATTGGCTGATAGCTAGAAGGAGATGGAATGTGGGAGAAAGCATAAATTATCTATATAGACGTGCATTTGCTCTTTGGATGTTATGGGCATGATGCTTCTGATCTTACTGTGAAGAAGACTGAAATAATTCATAGAAATTCTACTCATTAATAGCGGTGAGATTTGCATTTTTTTTCTTGTTGCTTCTTCTGAAAGAATGTCTTAATGTCTTGTTAACGTTGCAATCAAAATCATCACCACTAACAAACAATCGATTCCTAAATAAAGTCATCACGATATCTGCACAACCGACACCGACATCAGCATAAACCAGGCAGAGGTTAGGAAAAATGAGGGCATGAATAGACATAGACTTAGTTGTCGGTATTTTTTTAGCCACGGCTCATTGTGGATATCGGAAATAGCCCGACTCCAGACACTGTTCAATCTCGTAGAAGAGTAAATGTTAATGAACAGTCCTGAACATCCTTCATGACCTTTCGTTTTGTCAGTATCAGCTTCTCGCCACCCACCCCCCCCCCCCCCGCCTCCCACACACTCCTTCACCCCAGTCCACCTCCATTCCTTTTTCACAATTAGTTATTCTCTATTCTGCAGTTCCAGTTCACCAGGTATTGCCCACATTTCTCTATGATGAGCATGTCCCTTAGGCTGCTTACGAATCAGCTTTTCTAGCATTGATCTTGTGTGTTTGCTTCTCTTTTTGTTAGTAAAGTGTATAAAAAATCTTAAGTCATTGGATTAACTTAGTTAAGTCTATGGAAGATATACCTATGTCCTAATAATTAAAAAAATGGCGAAAACTAAAATTTTGGTGCTTGACCCCCTTACTATCGAATAAGAAATGTAGAGTGGCCTGTGGCACTTACTGGTGGGAGGGATATTGCACTGACAATCCATTGTGTTAAAGCCATAATTTTGTGGGCAATTCATGATTTGCCAGTTGGAGTTCTGGTATCGAATGTACCGCTGTGGATCATTGGGGAATGGCTCGAATCCCACACAGTTTGCTGCAGTGAACAGAGACATAGGAATTGGCATATTAGAGTAAATAGAGACGCCATGCACTTCGAAAAGTAGCATTCTTCCAATCTTTTACCATCTTTCTTCTCTGAACATGTAAATCTTGAAATGAAAAGTTAATTGTATCAATGTCCTAGTATTCCATATAGAATTAAAGAAAACTGAACACATGTTGTTCTAATATCAGCTCAGAAATTAATAAAGATAACTGTAAACAAAATATCTAAATAATTTCTTTATAACATCTTCTGCATAAAGTTTGTCGAATTGACAAATCATGTGGCCCACCTTCGTCCGAGAGACTCTCAATAGTCATTGCATCAACTTCAAGATACTTAAAAGGATGTAGAAAGACTTACGATTGGTAATATAATCACTGCAGGTACAAGTGCCAAGATTGTATGAGTATCCTGAGCGACAGTTTCTTGTGACCCAGACGAAGTTCTCATATGTCTGGTAGACACGTAGGTCATTGGGATCAGCTCGATTAATTTCACATGGACCTGTGACACAGTGAATACAAATAAATGAGATATAGAATTTATATATTGGTCGTTTGGAAGAAAAATCGCTCTTTATTTGTTCTCTGACAACGATATATATATATATATTTGTTGAAATACATTATGAGTCCCCCCCCCCTCCCCCCCTTCTTTTATGTACATGTTTTTGAAGCTGTCTTTCATTGTTTCCCATTTTGTCATTGGCAAAAATATGTCTTTACGATATTATCACCACCTGTATGATTAAACCTATCGGTGTCATTGACTGCAGCGACTAACGCTGCATCAAGTGATGTCGACATATGACAGATGTTTGATTACTTCAGGGAAACGCCAAGTCGAAGCTCTGCAAGATTTTTGGCAATCAAAGATGTCAGACTAACTTTTTAGAAATTTAAAAAAAAAGTTAATACGTGACTGTGGCAAGTGAATATATTACATACCTAACTGCCGTTGTGGTGTGGGCGTTGAGGTCGCTGACGCTGGAAAAGAAGTCAAAGATAGCAACATCAGTGACTGGGAAAAACTGGACAGACCATTTATAACTGACTTTGTAAATACTTTTTATGATGATCAATGCGATGGATGACTGCAGAGATGCTCATTCACCTCAATAGTCCAAGAGACAACAGAAAAAAGTAAATGGAATGGATTTCGTCGGAATTGTTGGTGTTGTACCAGCTACAGTCTCAGAGAGTCTGAAGTTATCTACTTTCGGAGCCGACGTGCTTTAATATTAAATCAATAAATGTAATGCTGACAGAGCATAATGTTGTTTTCATGAATCAAAGTGGATGCTCTGGCCCAAATAATGTCTGAAAAATGTTCGCGGTCAATGTGAATTTTTTTGCAGTATGGAAGCAGTACTACGAGTGAGCTGTTTTCACCTCTTTGAAAAGTGCAAGTCGCTATAAAATTATACTTCTCATCAAACTGATTCCCTTTTTCCCATTCTACATTGTCCGAATGACTTCACATAATATGCCTTTACTCGGCAGCTTTTATAGATTGACCCCTTCACAACGACAACATTGAAAAACAGAAACTTGCAAAATCATTCAGACTCTTAGACCTGGTTGATTAAAATTTCATTCAGCTAGTAAGTACACTCTAGGAATAGTTTGGATGTTGAGCCACCAAAAACTGATTTAAACAACTCATTTCAAAACAGAAATAGACAATAGATGTCCGTGCAAAAGTCTTGGCAGCGAAGGAATTAAAATGAAGGGTCTGTCATATTAGTTTACGGTTAGGGTCTTGGTAAGTTTTTCAACCTCCTGGGGGTGGTTATCTCGGGTGGTCATATTAGTGAGTAAAATGACATAGCAAAACAAAATTCGGAGCAAAAATTTTCGTTTCAGTGCCAAAAAGATCATAAACTCGGGAAAGGCGAAGAAAGCAACAAGTCAAAGTGGGAGACAAAAAGCTACTTACAAATCAGAGGTACATTACAGACACACTCGGTCTCATGGAAGCCAAGACCTGGAGGGCAGTTCTTGATGACCCAGTCATAGTTTTCGTACTGGACATATTGGGTGATGTCATCAGGATAAGGCAGCTTTTCAACACAGTATGCTGGAAGAGAAAGTTTGAAACAAACAGTTATTGACACAAAGAAAATCTCATCGGACATTGGTTAGATCTAAATGTTGTCTTGTAGAAAGATCAACAGTAAATCCTTGTTGGAATTTTATTGTTGGTTTTTACTGCAATGTAGGAATAAATTTACAATACAGAACTTGAAAAGACAATGTAATGTCTCATGTTGAACGTGAAAAGTAACAAAGGAGTGTCTAGAACAAATCTCTGGGACATGTAAGTATGAGAGTAAATTAACGATACCTATTTATATTAATCACTGGGCGTGAGTGAAAGGAACAACTTGGGATTAGAGATGAATATGAACTTGACGGGAATCAACGGTGATCAACGTCTATACTGATCTAAGAATAATCAGCAACTGGCAATAAATTCGAGATAGTTTGTAGCACTAGGATTAGAGGTAACCCCTATATTGTCGGGAGAGAGGGGTAATTGAAAATATCATTTTATTAATTAAGGATAACAACCACTATTAGTGATCAATAAGAAACAATAATCATGTCTATGAAATAGTGGTACCAATAACTGGCGCAAAGAAGACATTAAAAGCAAACGTTGTTAGCCATGATAAACAATTGGTGATAATCAAGTATACTATGGATTAGTGATAACTAAATGTAAAAGTGAATCAAAGATGAATCTTTGCAGCTAAGAATTCGAATCCCACGCAGTTTGCTGTAGGAAACAAAGACACAGGGATTAACATGACGCCTTTACTAGTGTAAATGGAACAGAACACATTGCTGTAATACCAGTATTAAAATAGAATGATGTCCACTTTCAAGAAAAAAATTTTCAGATCCAAATTGCGCTATGAAAGAGAAGTTTGTCAATTTGCTCTATTTTGTCTGGAAAGCAAATGCAAACAAACATACAATAAGTTTTTGAGCAGATCGGCTCTTTGGTATTTCTAAAGTTAATACTCACGATTTACAATACGATTGGTGCACTGGCAGACAGACGGGTCGAAGGTGTAGCCATTGGCACAGACTCTTTCCACCCACTGGAAGTTCTCTCTACTCTGGTAGCGACGGAGTTCGTAAGGATGAGGTCGGTTTACCTCACAGGCAACTGTATGATACAATAAATTACATCATGTTGGATGGCTATTCTAATCCCTGAAACTTTGTTTTGTTTATGTGCCTTTAATAACCACTACTATTCATGTCCCACCCATCTTCTGTATATGTAGATTACGTCTGCCTCTTATGCTATCCACTAGTGTTATGACCTTCTTGTGCAACTTTCTACTTTGTATTTTCTCTCTATTTATAATATCTCTTAGTCATTCCCATCCTGCTCCTAAGTTAACAATAATGACACAGCTTGGTCTTAAGGTCAATGTTTTTGTTTGTTTTTTGTTTGTTTGTTTGTTTTTTCACCACGATTGTCACTTTCATGCAAGTCCAAGGAATGACTTATCTAAGGGTAACAAAGCTGTCGTATTTTAAAACTACTTCTTTAATACTTCAACAATAATCGCTAGTATACTACTTACGTGGTGCCCGCGTGGAGGTTATTTCCGGAGCTGGAAAAAAAAGTGAATGACAGATGTCAGATGAAGCAGTATGTCAACTATTTTTGAGCTTTCATATCAAATAACAATTTTCTTTTTAAATAGGCCTATAACCTATGTTTCATTTTGTGCAGATCTATTAATACGGAGATTTTGCTTTGACAACCATCTTTACCATAAAACAGTATAATAGTTGACAATAAATATGTGGAATTCCCTAAAGTTGTACACCTAAATCATCTTCGAAATGCACACGTTATGACGTCGCACGTCACCATTCCTGTAAAATTTGCTGATGTGTAAGGAGAAGATACTACTTTACTAAACAAATGAAGACCAAAGACTTACGCGTGAGGTCCTGGCAGCAAGTGCAAACATTGAGGAAGAAACTAGTGCCCTCAGGGCAGGCTTTCTTGACCCAGTTGTTGTATTCAAACGCCAGGTAATATTTATCGTCGTATGGGTAGGCTGCGAACCCGGGACAATTACTGTCGCTGGCCACGGCTGATTTAGACATAGAAGGAACATATTAGTCACAGAAATAAAACATACATTTGGATTGTAAAAAGATAAATATCTACACAAACAAATAAATAGATTGAAAAGTGATACCAAATAATATGCAAATAAATAAATAAATAACAAAAAAAGAAGTAAATAATAAATCAATAAATAGATAAAAAAATAAATAAATAAAACATAAATAGTTATATAAATATATTTTTTAAAAATTTACTCCCTTTTAAACCCAATGAGTCTGAGCCAGTTTTATTAGTTATTTCTGCCATTAATTTTTACAACACAATTTATTTTGTTTATTTCAGCCATTATTCTTAATGATTAGCAAATGGCGAAACATGAAAGCCATAAGTCACATAACTCCATCTGCCCTAAATGTTCTTTATAGTTGGCCAGAGCTACTTCTTTCCAACATTGTGAATTTCCATGAGAAGGATCCGGGATGTTTTCTAAAGGCCCACTTGTGACAACTATGCAATCTCTCTATGGCTTTCGTAACCAGCTAAGCGCAGTTTCACTCCAAACTGTCGGAAGGATGACATGTAATCAGCTTTACAGAAACATTGTGTTGTAAACATGGAGGAAAGCGTCGTGAAATCCCCCCCTCCTCCCCCCCCCCTTTCCCGCCCGCTCCAAAAATATAATAAAATACAAAAAATAATTACAAATAAATAAATAAATAAAAAATAAGGGGAAAATACTCTATTGTGATGCTTTTATCATTGTTACATGAATGATTAATTTTTAGTTTTTTTGTTGTCAAACTAATGAAGTGCTGTTATTTGGTTTGTTCAATTAAGAATTATCACTTAATCACATGAATGGTACATTGATTATTTATTAATGTTTAGTCCAGATGAATGAAGAACAGTTGGTTTAATTGGTTAACTGATATTTTGATCAATAAATGACTGCGGAACTAAATGAAACTAGTTCATTGTACCTTGTCTATTGACCACGTCAGAAGAAGAGCTGTTAACCTGTCTCCCTGATGGCGGAGGTCTGTCAGAAAAGCGAAATGCAAATGTAATCACAGCTGACGAGAAGATTGATGGAATGAAATCTGTTTAAATTAAGCGGCACATCAACAAGATTTTCCGGGCTGTACTGCACCTAACACGCCCTCAATGTATTGGAATGTTTATATAGTATATTTTTATTATGTATTTCAAAGAATCTTCAGGTCAGTCACATTTATCAGTATTAGGCAACTTGCTGTCTTGTGCATTGTTCTTTTCTGTGACAGTTTATTCAGGCAAACTTTGACACAAATAATACACTGGTTAGGAAATCGGTTCTGTCGGTGCTTTGGATAACATGTGACTTTTTGTGTGTATCTGCTGGTTCTCTCTCTCTCTCTCTCTCTCTCTCTCTCTGTGTGTGTGTGTGTGGGTGTGTGTGTTTGTTGTTGGTCTTCTTTTCATGCACTTTTATTATGAAGCCCAGCGTAATAAAATTCCCGGCCAGAGTGTCGTTTCAACTTTAAATCTAGAGCATTTTCCGACGATTTGGATTTGACATGGAACTTCAAGCATGACAAAGGACGGTCTTTGGATGGGTAAGATTCTTTCTGATAAGAGTTTCATTATCTATTTGAAGTTTTATTTAATTTCTATGTAACGCATATTAAACATAGATTTTATTTTGCTTGCTATGTGCAAATGCTTTAATTTTTTAAGAAGAATCAAATGAGATAGAACAGAAATGATAGGCTATTTCTGCGCCATAAATTCCCCTAAACTGTGCAGGTTTGTATCTTTATGCGTATTTTTCTTGCCTAGTCCCTTTTTTCATTCACGAATGTTTAATGTTGTGCTTGCAAACTGTAGAATCCTCTTTTTTTCATGAATTTTAATTTATTTAAGCATAGAGGATCCACTATAGCCTAATAATAATAGAAAGAGTCATATAAAGCTTATCTCCCTAAAGTGCAGGCTTTAAGCGTGTTTCTATCTCTATGAAAGTGTCGTGGATTCGAATCATATAAGGAAATGGGAAAGACTGTTTTTTTCAGTGGTTCAACGGTTCTTTGATTTCTTGAGACGGAAAATCTGACGTGTATCCTTCTCGGACTATAAAAGAAGTATTTTACAGATCCAGTGTGTATGCTTTCGCGTTAAAGAACCCCCTTGGCAGCGAAAGACCGGATGGAGAGTTGGCGGAGATGTCGCTATCCTGGCAAAATTTCCTCAAACTTCAAATTTCTTCCCGCAGAATTAGCTATGACCAAACTGAGCGCGCTTTTAAACCAAGATAACCCTATTTTTAGTATGGATAGATTCATAAATACTAGAACATATTGACTTAGAATCGACAAGCCAGTGCAGATAGTGACATCAACACATGACACCACGAGCTCTTAAAAAAATCACGATCTCTATCATTTTAGGAAGGCTCCATAGAATGACAGCACTAATCATTTTGATGCAGTTCTGGTACTGATCACTGTAAAATTAGACCGTAAATTGCCCAGTAAAAAGAAGAGACAACATTGGATGCTTTCTTGCAACTGCCATTGTTGTGACAGACAAATTGTGTGTGATCTCTTTACTTACGGGGACACAAGGATTAATCTGGTCAAATATCGGTATGTTAAGCTCAACTGGGACGATTTCAAACTATGGATCTAATTAAGTTCATTCTAGATCTTAAAGATCTGTTGGAGTTTCTTTGTATAAAAAGTGTACCTTCCTCTAAAGGATCCCGTATAGGCTTATAGATTCACTTTTAAAATACAAGTCAGACACTGTTTCCCTTCGTTCCATATGAATATAATTCTTGCGTGATTTCTGAAGTGATTTCTCATAAAAATAAGTGGATAAAATGATGTCTCTGATTGGGCCAATCAGAGTTCCCAACATTTATAGGGGCAATTTGTTGAAATGGCAATGAGCATGTAGTTTAAACATACATATATATAAAATGAATGATTCTTAACAGTTTTAAATCATACATAAGACTAAATACAATATTATTGGTCTGTTATCATATATAAATGGAATTTCTGCACAAATTTTAATCCAGTTAACATTCTAGCGTTGCACATTTTTGTAAGACTCATTGAAAGTTTATAATTTAAAAATATTAATGAAAGTTCACCTTGAATCAAAATTTAGCGAGTATATTATCACCACACACATCACAGTGAAGTAAAACAACATTCAAAATCTCAGCGTCATATGGGTTCAGCAACATGTTGGCTATTCTATTTTTCTTACCCTTCTGAGACTCCTTGTGGTTCCATCGTGGACATTACTAGCTCTGCTGCGGATAGTCCCGGTTCCGCGGTTGATGCTTCTGGCTGTCCCGTGGAGGCTTCAACTTCTCTGGTAGAGAGTTCAACCTCCCTCGTAGAGAGTTCAATCTCTCTGATAGAGCGGTCTACCTCTGTCGTGGACTGCTCCGGTTCTTCTGTAGTCTGTCTCATCTTTGCCGTTGAGAGCTCGTCATTAGACTGGCCTGGCTCCTGTGTGGACATTTCCAATTGTTCGCCATCTTCGCCAGCACTCCGTTTTTGTCTGGAGAAAGAGTAGCCTTCGGCTGCCGTGAGCAATAGGCCAGACAACAAACAGCTCACGACCAGGACCTTAACGAAATGTTGTCCTAGTCTAGCCATGGTAGTGAGTTTCTCTTTATCCCTCTTGTGATTACAGATACTATAATCACCGAAAGGGGGAGAGGGGATGGTATTACCGTTAGAGTTAAGTCCTCTTCTGGTAAAATCAGTACCTACACCCGAAATGGATAGAAGTACAGAGAAAACAACGGCAGTCTAACCCTGCCCGAGGACAGAATGAGGGTTATGTGGCCGCCGCACCGAGAAGCGGTCGTTTTATACAGCCCAGATTGTCAACCTCCCCCCTCCCTCCCCCCGCCCCTCCCCGTCTCTTTTTCTCCTCATCTCTATCACCAGACTTTATCACGTGATCGGGTACAAAAACTTGCTCTCATGATACAGTCTGCCCTAACCTGTTTTATCGTTTTCTTTGGATAATCTGTACTCCTGTTTCTGATACGACAGTGTTACTGATTATGAATTTGTTTGCAAGGCAAAGGGAGAAGCAGGTGGAGCAGTAGATGGAGGTTTTAAACAGTAAGATATATTATTTTAGTTGTCATTTCACATAAAAAAAAAGAATGTAAGGAAGGGAAGTGGCATTTACATTAGTTTTCCTATGGGTAAATGTTTATAGGCCTACTCATACTGATGATTGAGTTTTGTTTTGTTTTTTTTTGTAACTGCGCATGTGTTTATCTTTACCATGCCTGAAATCTATATTTAAAAAGATACTACGCCGACTGGTAAGATATCATATAATGTGCTCTAATAATAACTCTGGCTATGTGAGAAACTGCATGACTGCAGGCTAGTGACGAGAGGATGCGATTGGGGTGACGCCTACCAGACAAGCCTGAGCAACGCTGCTATGTCAACTTCTTTGAGATGAAAAGATAGAGAAAGAGAAAACTTAGAGCTTACTGCACAATCCTTCTTCTTTTTCCCTCCACATATCATCCATTAATTTAAAATTATTATTTTTTTTTTTTACAATGCACATCTCCACTTTTTATTTCATTTCTTTCTTTCTTCCTCCTCTCTCTCTCAGCTCTATTGCTCTCTTTCTCTCACTCTCCCTCTCTCTCTCTCTTTTATCTATGTTTTCCTCTGCTCATCTCTGTTACTAAATATGTCATCTATTTTCTCCATACCTTTAGTTCTTTCTTTACCCGATGGAGGATTGGATGAACAACAAGCTATTGTCTCTGACTCAGTTACAGGTGTTTGGTCAATAGTTTCACATTAAATCCCTTAATATCCTTACCTTTTGCACCTACAATTATCTCCTTACTCTGTGCAGATTTCGACTGATTCTGTCACATTTAGAAAGAATAAAGAGAGTGCGTATGGATTTAAGAGTGTAACTGTAAAAATCTTTTCCTTAGAGCCATCAGTAAAGATATAAATGAAGAAATCAGTAAAGATATAAATGAGGAAATGTCAAAGATGCCATAGACAACAATTAATAATAATAATAATAATGATAATAATAATAATAATAATAAAAGTTTGTCTTGGACCCATTCATTGATGCCATATCATTGTCATCACCATCGTCATCAGCCTTCTAATTTCCCAAGTGCAACACAATGTCCAAGTCTCCTCCTCTGTCTTTCTTTTCGATTTCGGCCTAAGTCAGCCATGCCTTCTTTAAGAGGGGGGGGGGGGGGGGGGGTTTGGGGTGCGGGTCCTGAAAGGGAATTTTTGAAAGTTTGAACTAGGAGCTTTTTAAACTTCAAATTCGGATTCAGTAGGTTAAAATGAGAAGAAAGGTGTGGATTAAAAAAAAATATTTGTTTATTTTGTTCGGTTGTCATGATGACGCCTCCATATTGGATTTTGTGTCATAAAACGTACGATGGCTTCTGGCGCCGTGTGGATGCCGTTTTGGGGCATAAAATTGATGTTTCTGGCCCCAGACGATACTTTTGTCATACCAGAAGAGGTCAAAGGATCTAAAAATAGCAAAAATCGATTTTGATATTACGATCCGAAAACCTCATTTCAGGACCAGCATCTCCCCCCTCCTTTTTTCCTCTCCTCCCCCCCCCCCCTCCTTTTCCCCTTAACTGATGGTGTATAATGTGATAACATGACTGTACCATATATGGCCATCGAATAAAGAAGAGTAAGATACGGATGAAAGATTTGAAGATATTGACATACAAATAATGATATGCCTTCATTTCTAAGTTCTGAAATTATCAAACATAATGTTAATTCAGCAAAAGATTTGGGAAGCAAGAAAACGGGGACAAAATGAAAAATAACCTGTGAAAGGTAGGATTTTAATATGATGTTCGCTTAGTTCGATTCTGACGTTTGAACAGAAACTTTTGCTGTTGTTTTATAGAAACAGATATCGTGTTCACTCTTTGACATAATATTATTGATTGTATACCTAATGACATTTTCCACTTGATTGATTACGTTAAATATTTTTAAGATGGGAGCACTTTGCTTGTGTAAATATAACTTTGATGGGAGGAATTCTTGATCTACATCCTACATGGGCATACTTCAGTTGCCGCTAACAGCAGATGCGCTAATGAAAATTTAATGAAAAACTGTACGTTGACAGAGATAAATGGCATTGTTATTGTTGATGCATTATGCATCAAATAGAGACGAGGCATGGCAATATATACTTGAACTTATCCCGATGATCGTCACTTTTATTAGCTGGCATTTTAAATCAACAATAAACGTTTTGAAAAGAACACTCATTTGTGATGTTTGGGAAAGCGTGAAATTTTGTTATTGAGGTTTTTTAATGGCATCTGTGGGAGTTTCTAGTTTAATCCATGCCTTAGATTTTTAATATTTAAGAAATGCAATTGTTTCAGCAACTGTTGACTGGCAAACTAATTCCATACATTAACATAAATTAACAGCTAATATGCAGAACTAAATAATCCACAAATTCGGAATTCAATTGGATTATAGTTCGTGGCTTCATTATTAACATTATAAATCAGGATTTGTTAGTCGTTATTCTAGGAAAAGAAAAATCCAATTTTCATTGAAAGGAGCATGAATAACTTTGCCTTCAACACAAACATACAAAACTGTCATTGTTACACGTTATGATACTAATGCCAGATTTACAGATGGTCCGTTCCTAAGGTAGAAATGACAGACAAAAGAAAAGCAAACAAGTTATTCCGATAAATTAGGGACAAAATTTCTAGCTGTTTTTCTATTACATGAATTCCTGTTTTCTCTGAAGCAGCAAGCGAACTCATCAGTACCGGTTTTCCTTTCCAAGGCCTGCATCAGGGGCCAGAAACATTTCCAGCAGCTGGAGTTATGGAGCATTCAACTAGATATAACTCTCATCTCATGTCGTCATTCAAACATCACTTCTAGGAGATCAGAAGTTGTTTCTAATCATTTTTTTCTTGTAGATTCCATCCTTGAATGGAAAACAGAATACGACTAGGTAACGAGGACAAGCACCAGTCATCGAAACATAAAACCGAGGTTTTAGCCAAGATAATCAAGGTTTGAATCAGAAATCTCGGAGTAAGCCATTTCTTTTTTCTAGTTCTAGTGATCTTTTCCTCTTCTTTTTTTCCCCCTCTTTCTCCGAATCCACCTCCTCCTACCAATTACCACTCAGGCATCGTTTCTCTCAATTCTTCCCCGCCCCCCCCCCCCCGCCCTCCCTCAATTCCTTCCCTCATTTCCTAATCATTATCAGGACAAAAGTCAACACTACATTGCAATGGCAAAATAAATATATATATATTTTTATCCTTGACCTAATCATGTCGCTGGAATTTCAGGTCAATTTGCTCAACTGTTATCATGCAGATCGATCACCTATTTTTGCTAGCATGTCAGATCTGTCATAGCTAACAACTATAACCCTAGCCTACTCCTTTTTCAGTCTATCTCCAAAAATATGCAGTTTAATAACAATAATAATAAAAAGCTTTTTACCTTGGTATACAGCAGCTATAATTATAATTTAGTAGAAAATCTGGTCTGTGCGGCTGGTGCCATCTGCCAACGAAGCAGTAAATTTGGGCAAAGTAAATATGGAAGAAAATGTGAAACGACTACAAATTAATATTTATTAATAATGCTGAGTCGGAGATTATAAGGTGAATAGCCAGATAATTATGCCTCTCAACCGATGCATTGTACTGAAAATCTATTTCCATTTAAGTCCACGCCAGCTGTTTTTTTTTTCTCTTTCTTTTTTTTTTTTTTTTTTCGCACTTTTCAACCTGTCTTTATGCAGAGCTGCCAACTGCAAAAGTCATTTTTTTTTGTTACTGGTAAGCTTGCGTGTATGTTTGCTTTTGAGCATAATTAGACTTTCCCGACAAATTCAGAATCTAAGTTTTCGATTTATAAATAAATGAAATAGGAACAGAAAAAAAATGTCTCTTTTGTCATTGCTTAATAGTGATATCTGTGAAAATTCTGATCTCCGTTTTTTAAACGAAGAAATTAAGTACGAAAGGACCAACACTAGGACAAAAGAAAAAGAGAAAAAAGAATGACGACAGACTTATGCCGACTCGCCTCTTATCAATCACAAATGCACGAGAAACTCTTAACAAAGACTTTTCACGACAATACAAATATATTATGTAAAAACCAAGATTTTCCACAGTTCCACACTTGCTTATTTTTGAGGCCATTAGTCTTGTCATCATTTTACACAAATGCCTTGAATTTCACGACAAAGGCTACAGCCGGTTACAAACTCAAGACAATGACATAATCATACAACATATACGAAGAAATAAGATGGTGAAATTGACTGAAAATCTCGGGAGCGCTAAATTTCAGACCCTGTCTGGCTCTTCATCAGGGCAATTTGTCATCAATATCATCATCATCATCGTCATCATCATCATCATCATCATTTTACAAAATATACCACGACTGTCCAACCGGCAACTAATCAAACAATTCAAAAAAAGCAGATAACATATACAAAGAACTTTAATATTGATGTTAATCCTCTGCCAAATGTGAGAAAACTATGGTGATCACTTTCGCTGACTGGTCATCATCATCATCATCATCATTTTACGAAAAAATGTCTTAAAATTAAGACGACTGTCCACCTGCAACTAATCAAATACATCAAAAAAGTTGAAAAAGAATATGAAGAATTTTGAATTGAGTTAATAAAATAAACTAATATCGCCAGCCAAATTGTTCAGCCCGCTTGGCTCTTCGTATGATCATCATCAGCAGCAGCAGCAGTAGCAATTAATAGAAATATCTTGAATTTCAAGACATAGAATGTCAACTGGCATCATCGTCATCAGTTTTTACACATAAAATCCCTCATTCCACATTGGGGAGATGGCTAATTGATGATACAAGTTATTTGTCTTTTTTTTTTTTAACTGATATATGTAACGTTTTTTTTTTTTAATCCAGTATGTAGTATCACAGATGTCATCTGTTGGGCCGAATATTTATCCTAATTTAGTTTTGTATCAACAAAACCAGATACGGTGGCCACATTATCTAACTGGTCAAACAAGTTTGAGGAGTTTTGAAAATGACTTAATCAAATAAACTCCAGACAATAAATAAGCAAAACAAAACAAAACAAAACAAATGAAAAACGTGATCGTTTTAGTCTTCACCCGTTCCCGCCCGTCCAAAAAATGTTAACTTTGCAATTTCTTTTGTTCGTTTTCCATCCTCTGCACAGGTAACGTCCTCAAAACATGATTCTCTCAACAACAACAAAAAAAAACACACAAAAAAAAAGGGGGGGGGGGGGGGGAGGTCACTGTGGAAGCTGGTCCTGATTAAAATATTTTATTTTACAGATTTATGTCACACAATTTGTCTCCAATTAAAAAAAATCAAGAACGAATACCTAGGTGTTGTTCTTGTTGTCATTTCTATTTCCGATTGTTTTGCGTGCCATAATTTATTTTCCTTCGCTTTTATGACAGGAAGCGATTACAAGTTTCAATGTTCGTTGTTCCCTAAAATTGTGAAAGAACTTCTCTACCATGGTCTGGTTAACAACCCATTTCTCTGGCAGAAGTTGGCCTATATGTACTTACTGCAGTCCTACTCTTTTCGGTCTATTTCCCAAACTTTATACTTTTTGGTTGTTTAATCTACCCTCTTCCCGTAATCAACAGAGGCTATAATTAAAATATAGTAGCAAGTCTGGCCTGTACGGCAGGAGATATGCCAAAGAAACGGTAAATTTGGGTAAAATAAACACCGACTGTGAGAAAAATGTGAGAAAATTATGGTGATCACTTTCTCTGACTGGTCATATAGATAGGTCAATTATTTATTTATTTTTTTCACCTGTCGATGATTTTTTTTAAAAATTAAGAATAAAGCAGCACAATGTCCTTCAGTGGGTGGTGAGAGGAGATAATAATATTAGTCCCTTGAAGCCGCAATCACCATCGTGATAATGAAGATCTGACTGTAAGAATGTGAGAAGATGTAATCTTCTGACTGACTGGGCATAAGATTAACAGCTTTGTCATTTACCAATAAAAAGGAACTGTCTTTTTTCTCCAGCCGATTAGTCTTGATATAGACCTTATGTTTAGTTGAGGTAATAAAGACTGCAGTCTTGCTCTCGCGAGACATCGTACGTAAATGTGACTTACACCATTCTCCATGACCCGTTCTCCGCCATACAGCTTTTATTTCCTGATGTGCTACATATTTGATCAAACTCAGAAATTGTTGTATCAAGGCAACTTATTGCCAATCTTGGTAGGAATACCTGTAGAAAATCTAAACTTAAAGTTAAATGGATAGACTGAGTAGATATTCCTATTTTTACAGAATGATATTGAGTATGTTCAGACATATATTGTCCACTTTCAATACCGTAGGGACTTTTGTTAGGAAATGCAGTGCAATCAGAATGGTTACTCTTGCTTAAACAGTGTCCCAGAAGCTTTCCTAACCATTCTGAAGTTTGAATTAGTGAGGACGCGTTAAGATAAGAAATGCCCATCGCATTAATTGTTCTTAACACAATTTTATTTCTTCTATCATTTCCAGTTGTACAGGATACAGTAACTGCAAAGAGCTTTTGTAGATAAGAACATTAGCCTCTTCTATTAATCGTGAGGGAAGGACTAACTCACTTTGCTTGACACAGATTGGCGATTTCAGTTCAAACACCAATTTCTTCTTCTTTTTTTTTTTTCTTTGATCAGCATGACGATGGGCTTTATCTTTCACCAGTGGTCTTTGGCCTCAACTTGATACGGTGCGAAGCAAACAACCATACTGATGATGTTGGGCGGGTCCCAAACCAGATGCTTTGCTTGGGCCTCGCCTGTTTTCACAAACAAATGAAGTTGGTACAAGCGAGATGCTGTCAGGACGCCTTTCTCGTCTTCTGCAGCAGCAGTCCTGCGCTTTTTTTAAGTTGCAGTGTTTGATACTTGATCAAACGCACCTTCGTTGTCAAGGATTAGCTTATCTCGTCTCCCACATTCCGTAATAAGTTTTTATTCTACAGTCTATTTCTTCGCTCAGACTCGAGTGGTCTAGACTTTAAAATATGCTCGCATAGATTTTGGAGACTAATGACAGCCTGACAAGTGAAAATGCACTATCTTGACCAGCAATTGTAGTCAGACATAATGTCTTTCCATTTTAGATTTAGATCGTACCTGGCGTATCATTGAAATTATCCAGTGATAAATTTTGTTTTGTTTTGTATGTCAGACAGTGAAATAGACATAACTGAGTAACGAATGGATATATTTAGATTTGAAATGCGTGGGCTAGCACTTAAATTTATCTTCATCTTGCTGAGTTTTTTTCGTTCCTTGGTCTCTCCGGTACGATGAACAAACAGCTTTCAAAGACAAGTTGATAAGAAAGAAGGAGAAACTTAATATGTGTCATGATGGATAACCCTGTAATTGACAACCAATGTCGCAGGATGTAAGATCCCCAATCATTTTGGCATGTATAATGTGCAACAAGAATTTCAGTTAAGTAAATAAATTTGTCTTTATAGGACATAATACTGTAAGAAATGACGGCGAATGATTTTTTCATCTGTTTAAATGAACCTGATTTAATTTAGATGATGTTTATTCTGTTTGTAGATAAATTATCGTTAAGGACGTTATATGTTCTTGACACATATTTAATTCATAATCAAACTTAATGGCAAAGAGTTTGCATCTATTGACAAAGCAAATTTTTTGCAAGGCATAATGTGAGATCAGTGAGGGAACAAGTCAATTAGTGAATGTGAATAAGTGAGTGAGTGAATGAATGAGTGAGTGAGTGTGTTAATGAGTGAGTGAATGAGTGAGTGAGTGAGT
>JBCEWB010047592.1:1976-14313 GCA_039654565.1 Peronia peronii | reverse complement strand
TGTTGTTGTTGTTGTTGTTGTTGTTGTTGTTGTTGTTGTTGTTGTTGTTGTTGTTGTTGTTATTGTTGTTGTTGTGGGGGTTTTTTGCGGGGCGGGGAAAGGGGGGGGGGAGGGCATCGGAGCGTTGTTAGGTTCAGCACATGATCAGTATTAAAATGTGTCTATCGGTGAGTATGAATAGGTCTTCATGTAAAATCTAACAAATAAAAGACGTATTCTGTAGAAACTATTTCGATAGTGTCACGATATCTCCCAGCTAGTCTCCACTGTTTCCGGTGAAATAATTATCTTTATCATAGGACAGCCTGCTACAAAAGTAAACATCCTCTTCCAGACTGAAAGGCAAATCATTAATTACGGAAGAAAGTGCACATGATGGAGAGATTGGACAGGATTACATTCATGTTTAACCCATAGCCCTCGTGGTCAATCTCCTGTCAATATATAACGAAATTATTAATGGGAGAACATCACGCAGGGTCACACAAGAAGCACGGAAGTACATAAGCTCAAAAGCTATGATGCATCGTGTTATAAAATCTCTTCGCTCAATGCTTTGAAGAAACAATTCTGCCTCACTTAAGATGGCAGGTGGATTTCAATTGCCCAGACATGACTTTCTGACTCTAATTGTTACTCTAACCTCTTTGGTCACATTCTCGATATATTGAGGAATTGAAAATGTTTACATTTGGATGACACTGGTATGGTCTGTCGCTATAGTGATCCGGTGAATTCTGTTCAACCGGGGCTATTTATCTAGATATCCTACACCCAAGGCACAAGGCAGTGTGTCTGTGTGTGTGTGTGTGTGTGTGTGTGTGCGTGCGTGCGTGCGTGTGTGTGTTCTTTTCTGTACATTTGCAAATATCTTTAATGAAAAGATAGTTATTTGCTCAATTCATTTGGTGCCATTATCTTTAAAATCGGTTGGATCGTTTCTGAAATATTGAGATTTAAAATTTTCCTCTCTTTTTGTTTCAAGCGTTTTCTTTTAATCATGGTTTTGATTCTTGTATTGAGAGAGGCTCATAAAATCAGTGTGTGTGACTCGCTATCAAAAAATCATATCTTACAGGAAAATATGCAGATAAGTTTTGTCTTTTGTCTTTTTTTTTTTCTTTTAAAGTGAGTGTTTCAAAACGTTTTGAATAATGGCAAGTCAGAAAATTGCCCAAAATAAATTTTAGTCCTTTAAGTGAATGTTGACAGTTTTAAAAAGTTTGTCAATTTGCGTGTGTGTGTGTGTTTCTTTTCTTTTCTTTTTTTTTTCACCGATTTCAAAGATTATTGTATCAATTCTTTTTCAAAAAGATCTCTTTGTCTCTGTGATTACAGTAACAAACCACAAATTGTAAAATTGACTCTACAGCGACATGGATTGAAAAATGGTGATCGTGGAATTTTTCCAAAATTGATGATCTAAAAAAAAAAAAAAAAAGACATTTTTTTAATTATCATTTTTTAAACTATAATATGCTTTACCTGCTATTATATATTAAAAAAGAAAGCCAAAATTAATCAAACATCATACGGATTGCAAGTTATTGTTTCAGATAGGGTTAATCCCAGATAAATTGAACTGGTCCTGAAATCAGAACTGTGCTCGAAGAATCTATAATTGGGAGTTACGAATGAAGTATTACAAATTAAGGAAGGGGCCTTTGACGCGTTTATTTACGTCTTTCAACCTCCTCCGAGGTGGCTATCTCGAGGAATAAGGAAGGGGAAAAAAAAAACAACAACAACAACGAAATACGGGGTGAGTAGGAAATTTAAGATCAAACCTCTTGCTGTGAGTGACATACTTTATAAATTTAAAGCCTACCAAACCTAGATGTCCTCCAGATAATATTGCTAATGCTTCTACATCACGGAAGAAAAAAAAAACAATAATAAATGATAACAGTTTTATTTGAGCTAAAAATTATAACCAAAAAAAAATCAGCTGGCTCAGCCGATCGCTGATACGTCCTCAGTCAAAACGACAAAAATGATACCAGCGGGATCCCATCCGACTTGTCGTTTATGTGAAGTAGTCGTGTCGCGTTTTGTGGACACACTTAGAGCAGATTCCCGTTCATTGACGTGGTAAAAGCCGGTGTTCTATTTCAAGCTCACGATTTTTCGAGAGACCGACAACTTTCGGCTGTGTCGTGTCGTGTCGTTACCGTCTTGGTGGAGACACGGCCTCAGCCTTCTCACTGATTTTTACGGTCGCCATCTCACTTGATCAGAATTTTCTCAATGAAGCCCAGAAAGTCCTAAAAATCTATTCAAGAACACTACGGGAAGCATCCACTTCCAGTTTTCCATTATTTATTTATTTACTTATTTATTTATTTTTATTTATTTATTATCTATTTATTTATTTATTTATTTATTTATTTATTTATTTATTGGTCAGCCAGATCCGGACATAATTGTCGGGCCGTTCGAACTACCCACCATTCGTTATGGGAAAATTAGCGGATATACATTACTTTATTGTTGTTTTCTACCGTGTTCACAGATGATCCAAAAATGGGCTGTGGTGTCCAAATAACATTTTTTAAAAATTCCTAAGTCTTTATTTTCCCATTCCTTGTTGTGATGGTGTTTGGTTGTTTATTCTCTGTTATGATGTTTTGTTCCAATGTTAAGGACCCAGCTATCGTGCAACTCTTCATACACAAGAAGACATTAACTACTCGTTAGAAAGTGAACGATACGTTTTATTCTAGCAGAGCTCAGCACTGTCATAAACACCAAAGATAATGTAGAACTTAACAGGGCACATTGTTCAACTTCCTGATACAGAAACGAGTTCATACTATCGGACATTATTTTCTAATCAATAGTTCTCTTCACTGTCGAAATTTGGGCACTATTTTAAATAGGCCTATTCAATTTTACATTTGCTATAGAAATGCCCAGTTACCTGTGGTATTTGTACAAGTCATAAAGTATGGCTGACAAACTGTTCATTATATTATGTATATTCTGAATAGGGAAGTGAACGGGCTTTAAACTTGACCTGCAGTAATTGTTCAGTACTAGAATAAAATCCGAGTAAAAGCACAGCTGGTTTTAAATTGTTGATTGCCGTTGATATGCATGTGTTTTGGCCTGACTTGAAGTTCAACAAGATATGCTAGGAGAGTCCAAATTTTCAAACAACATATCCCCCCCCCCTTCCCCCCATGGAAATCTTGGATTCTTCGTTCTACAGGCCGCTAAAGGTTAAGATATACGCACCTGTTTGACTGTATTCCCCTTGGCAGTGATGTCTGTAGTGGAAGTGGTGGTTGCATGATTGGACTACGGTGGTGGCATTATGGACAGTGGTAGTGACTGGAGAGTGGCTGTGAGTGGAGAGTGGTAGTGAGTGGAGAGTGGTAGTGATTGGAGAAAGGTAATGATTGGAGAGTGGTAGTGATTGGAGAATGGCAGTGATTGGAGAATGGCAGTGATTGGAGAGTTGCAGTGATTAGAGAGTGGCAATGATTGGAGAATGGTAGTGATTGGAGAGTGGTAGTGATTGGAGAGAGGTAGTGATTGGAGAGAGGTGGAGAGTGGTAGTGATTGGAGAGTTGCAGTGATTGGAGAGTTGTAGTGATTGGAGAGTTGTAGTGATTGGAGAGTGGTCGTGGGGTGACTGTGGTGATGACGGTTGTGAGAGTAGTGGTAATGATGATAATGATGGCGGTGATACTGGTGATAGTGATAATGGCAATGGTCGCGATGATGGTGGTGGTTATGATACCATTGTTCGTGGTTGTGAGGCTAGTATTTTTCGTGGTGTCAATGGTTTCTCAGTATAAGCCATATCAATATTGGTGAAAAGCCCTAGGGGTGAATGTTACTGGTTGCCAAATTTAGACAGTCAAGACAACAGTCGCACAATTAAATAGTTGTGGAACTAATTTGAGATTTGAACTTCAGAAATTCTTTCTAGGCCACTGTTGGTAACACATACCGAAACGCTATTTTAACACTCACCAAATTGCACACGCAAGGTTAATGGGTAAACAACAACCGAGAAACAAACACAAAGTAAAAAAAAATGTATGTCACTGAAACATCACTGAGACTGGTCACATCGCGCCATGACTTACGACCAGCATCTCGCTCAGGTCATGTGACCTCCCAGTATGATCACGTGACCCAGTGTGCTGTGGGCTCAGGCCAGGATATTATCGTTGACCTGGCACTGAAAGTCGGACTGGGAGGCTCCGACCTGGCACTGGAAGTCGGTGGAGTGCGAGACGCGGAGAGGGATCTCTGCCGAGCTGATGTTGCCGCTGGCGCCGCCCGCTTGGCACTGAAAGTCCGAGGAGGTCACGGAGCACAGGAGGTCACACTGGGAGGCCGAACTCTTGGTCTGAACCTGGACCATGGCCTCGGAGGGCGGGTCCTTCTCCTCATGGGTCATTCCGTCCTGAGAACGAGAGAGCGAGGGAAAGACCGTCCTTTTTATACCATAAACTTTATCATCTCCTGTTATGTCACTAAATTTTTCTACACGTCTGAGATCTTTTTCTTTGTTACATGCATTTTGCATTATCTTTCAGTATGGTTTACTTGGATATCAGCTCTACCGTGTTGTCGGTGCAAATGTTGTCAAAAGCGGATATCATAATATACATTCACAGAAGAAGACATAGTGGACAGAGAGACATGACAGACAGACACAGCCACACAGACAGAAAAAACGTCCGTCACAGTCATACAGACGTCTAGACAGATAAACGACAATTGAGACAAAGAGGAAGAGAGTTTTATCAAAGATGAGCTTAGGCTGACCCGTTTACCTGGTTTTGACAAGGGGGTGCACTCTCCATTCTGATTTGGCACCACGCACGGAATGTCGATCTGTAAAGCTGACAAAGGATATCTCAAGGGATTGATTCAACTTGGCAGAAGTTGATTTATCTGCGAAAAAAGAAGAAAACCAAAGCAGATGAAAACAAAAATGTGTTTATTATTATTATTATCATTTATTTTATAACTTTGGTGTTTTAAATGGGAGCTCTCTGTTTTTCTCTCCTTGTGAATTCGGCAACTTCATATGTGGGCGGTGTCTCGGAGTGTTCTGCTTATGAGGTAAGGGACAGAAACTCCAAAGGCTGATCATTTTCAGTCCACATACTCAGAACGCGTATCAACATTATTCACTGTACCTTTTCTCAATCCCAAAGCTTTCCAAACTTCCAGAGGTACTAGCAGAGAACCCACGGCCTTCGTGGGAGATTTTTACTGCCTGCGATCCAAAGTGTATGGTAAGCGTGCACATCTCGATGTTGATATTTTGGATGATTAAATTGAAAGTCATGTTCGTTGTTTTGGATGTTCTGCTAGCGGAAGCAGAAGAATCGAACCTCCAATTCGGATCAAATACCTCGCGAATTTACTTTTCAATTATTATCGATATTCGGAGGACCATCAAACGTAATACGATTTTTACGGGTTTGTGAAAACAGAAATACAGATCTGTAAGCCAATGTTGCGTGTCAAATTTCAGACGGATACATTCAGCATTTATGAGTCCATAAGCCTTTCATGGATTTTGTTGTAGATTTACGGTAAAGATTATGTTTCTCCCCAGCCAGTAACATATATATATTTATAGTCTTCCTTGGTCAGCCCAGTTCATCTCTCCAGGGATTAAGATGTATCCCGTAAAACCGTCAACGGTCGATGAAAGAACGGAAGATTCCACTTGCTTGGTTGTGGTAAGTGCTGTAAGTTTTTCTTGTTTAACTCACAATTCAAGTACGATGTCCGCGTTGGAGCTCAAGTGAAAAGACTTGATGTTCAGATGAGATATAAATCCACAGAGTTTTCTTTTTCCATCATCTTGTTAGATCAGCCTCCAGTCTGACCTGCTCTTTATATTTCTAACATCCCTGATGAACAAAAGATGGGTAACCCACAATGCTCTAGCTGTCCTATTGACTTTCTAACCCACTTTCTCTCATACCATACTTCTAAATTGTCATCTTCACGGCATTTTCAGTGACACTTCTATTACCCCAACAGTTGAATATTTGAGAATTCTAGCCATCAGATTCGAAATGTGGCAAAATTTGATACACCCCATTTTGGTCACCGCAATCTTGCTACATGTGAACGTCCAACAAAGTTTTCACTCTCTGAGTCTGCCTGCCCCTTTCTGCCTTTAGTCTCCCGCCTCCCCATCTCACGTAGGCAATGTCTGACCACTCTGAATAGCAACATCATCAACCTTTTAACTTACAATAGAACATACATCCTCTTAACACGATCTCGAAGCTTCTTTGCCCATGTTTTCTCCTTGATGTTGTACCAAGTCGGTCATGTCTTGTTCATCTCGAGTTCATGTGACCAAGTATTCCATACAAACCTTTGTCTGACGGCAATACATTTGTCCTACTCAGCTTCGACACTCCATGTTGCCAGTTGATATGGTAAGGCCTACCTTTCAATCGACAGTCTGTCTAATCAGAGGTTACAAACATGTCACTGACAGAGTAAGTCCACTACATCTCATCTGTTGTCGTACATAATTATACACTGTGACGAGGGCAATACGCTTAATGATAATTTGAAGGACAGTAGCAACTGCGGGTTTTGAAATTCATTACACGTTTTCAGGGTTACTTCAGTTTTATCCAGCCACAGCGTGATGTCTATCGCCATCAGCATATTCGGCTGCTGAGCAGACAAAAGAAACTCTCACCTCTGATCTCAGTACGGATGAGAAACCAACCTGAACCTGCAGAGATCCGACCATTTTGAGTGTTTACTGACGTATTCCAAGAGGCCATGTAATGGAATAACTACATGATTTTTCTCCTCTGTTGACCGTTGGCAAGCCATGCGAAGTCAATAATGTTGTATATCAGAGAAACTTTACCGCTGGGATATCCTACTTTGTGTTAGGAGAAATTTGTTGAATAAATTCTTGTCCTCCCTTAGCAAACTAAGCCCACTGTTGGCAAAGGCGATGACTGATACTGAACACAAGCCAGACAGAAAACAAATAAATGTTTCTCCCTGAACATAGTTTTCACAGATGTTTTGACAAGCTTAGCGTTTCTTTATAATATCAGAGAGTTATGTTTTAAATGAACACAGCACAAAGTTATACAAAGATAATATCCAAACAAAACGCGGTAAGTGAACAGTGCTGCCTTTTTTAGCCAGCTAGGCATTGGTATGAAAAAGTAAGTATTAGAGGTTCAGACGGACACGATTTGGTCCAGAACACGGAGATCTGTCAATGCAAACCTGGGCCATGGGCAGTCTGGTCTAGATCTATCACTTTAGAATTAATTACACTCTTCTCAAATACAACACGGCAATCTTTATCTTTATCTTTCTTAAATACCCAAATGAAGATAAAAGATATAATTCTAAACAGAAAAGACAAAATAACTGCTCTTGTTTTTTCTTACATGTAAAGGGTCTGGATCCAACGACAGACAACTTCCGATTTGAGGTCGGTGCGAAACGGTGCGCCGTTTACTGAATGCACCTCATGGTGTGAATAAACCTTCTGGCGGGCACTGACGGGCAGAACAACATCTTAAATTTATTGTGGATACTTTCATTTTCAATTGACATAGAAAATGTCGACTCTCAGCCAGTCTATATGATCACACACAAAAATACATGCACACAAACACACACACACACCTATAGGCCTATGTCACAATCATAGTTCAGGTGGATTATCATCTTTGATGAAAAATGTTAAAGCCCATCTTCAATAGCGATGAGCAAAAGTTGCATTTTGTTTTTAAAAAAATCTCCGCCTTACCTTAAGTGAGATTCTATTGAGTTTTCTCAAAGCCGTTAGGAATGACCAGGGTGGTTGTGTTCCAATCGTGACGATAATCAGATTGTGACGTTTTTCGATTTTTTTCTGACCTGTTTACATTTGTCGATTCCGGAAACTAGGGTGATCTCTTCAACTTCACTGTTTATAAAATCTGTCATGTAATAACTTTTTCTTTTCCCTCTTCTTTTTTTTAACCACCAATGAATGCGCTCTTTTCATGTTTTTTTTTTTCAAATACGTTTGCAACTTTTCTAGATAACAACAACTATAATCACAAAGTTATCACAATCTTGGACAGTGGGAGCCACAAGTTTTATGTTGGGATGTTGTCACCAGCTGTTGGCCTATCTGAGTACATTCTTAACATTTCTATACTATAAATCTGCAACAAAACCCATAAAACGCTTCTGGACTCGAAACTCGAAAAATACTGAATGTATCCATATAAACTTTGGCACACAACATTGTTGCATAAAGATCTATGTTTCTACTTATATAAAACCGAAAAAAAGCTTATTATGTTTGGCGTGATTCTAAAAAGTCAACAATAATTAAACAGTAAGCTCGCGAGAGTTTGATAGCATGACGGGTTAAAAACACCAAACACGTTTTCTTTGAGTAGCATTCAGTTTAATCATCCAAAATACCAACACCGAGGTGTGCACGCGTATCATATACGTAAAGTCGCAGGGCAGTATCGGTTTGACCTTTAGTTAAAAAATCTCTCACGAAGGCCGTGAGTTCCCTTCTGATATTTTATAATTCTTAAAACTATTACTGCAAGTTATGTACACAAAAAAGTAAACAAGAAATGAAATCCGCTCTCCATTTAAATTTGCATAATAGACAGCTCTAACGTTTAGAATTCCAGAATACCTTTTAATGCTGTGTCAGCTCCCATTTGCAGATTTTATACAAAAATTTGCAGATTTTATAAATTTGCCAGATCTCATAAAGTACAACATTCTTTCTTCATTCGTTCACTGACGAAACCGGATACACCTTCTCCCATGGAAATGATAAACGGGAAATTCTGAGACATAGGTGCTTTGAAATCTCTGAATTGGACCGGATAAAACTTGTTATTATCCCCTCCCTCCCCCTCCCCCCCCCCTTTCCACTCCGCACACACACATACACAATCAGAATTTCAATCTTTATCTTGGCCCTTAGCTGTGCATGATTATCCATCAAAAGGCGGTAACTGTGGAACCATTCCCAGAGGGTAAAATATTCTTTAGTTCATTCCCTTTTCAAATCAGTGTCGTCTGATCATCCAAGATAATCTGTTGTCTCCCCCCATCTTATTACCTCCGCTGACGATATCGAGTTAATTCCCCCTGAGTGACGGAGTGGGCGCCTAACGAGAGGAACGTCCCTCCACGCGAAATCGAAACCCTCTGAACAGCCATAGGGCGCCTGCTCGTCCCTCTGTGGCATGCAAGAGATAGGGGTTGTCTTAATTTTCTTTCTTCATTATTATTTTTTCTCTTTTTCCATTCCATTCTTTTATGCTCTTGTTTTAAGGGGGAAAAAGAATGAGGATAGGTCCTCGTTGTTGTTGTTGTTATTGTTGTTGCTGTTGTTGTTGTTGCTACTGCCGCTGCTGCTGTTGTTGTTGTTCCTGTTGTTGCTACTGCTGCTGTTGTGGTTGTTGTTGTTGTTGTTATTGTTATTGTTGCTGTTTGTCACGAACTTTCTGGATGTTGAATGGTATTAGTCGTGACATTGTAAGTGGTGATTAGGCGGTGAATGCGGACGAGACACGTGCACAGAATTGAGAAATAAAAACAGGAATCCTCACGTCAAAATGATGTAGGATTTATTGCAGATGCTTGGTAACAATACGAACTTCAGGGCAGCTGTCTAACTCCGATGCACACAGCTCTCACTGCATTCTACTTCTTGCTCTCCTCTCTTTCTCTGTGCTACATACAAAGCCGTGACGTAGTGCGCATCTCGAACCCCCTCGAACAAACAAGTTCTCATCACAAATTACTGCTGCACACACAAAACCGTGACGTAGTGCGTGCACACTTGAAGTAATACACACACAAAGACTTGACTGGAACAATACCGTACAAAATGCTTAGAGAGTATCTCAGACACGCTATGCTCACAACACATACTTGCAATATCCCGGGAAATTCCATCGACACATGACCTTGGCCTTGCCCCGACCGTAAGTTTGCCTCAATTCTTGGCTTAATCCTGTCACCGGGGGGGGGGAGTTATGATTTAAACTCTTTGTCATGAGGGAGAGACTCACAGCGTATTGAATCTAGATGACCTCCAAATAATAATAGTAGTGAGTAGTGTTAATGATTTAATGACCTAGAAATGCGCCTGACGTACTTCTACTTTGGGTTTTTTTCCGTGATCTTGAGTTCTACTATCAAGCCTATCAGTTTTCTGCACGATGGCTGTGTCGCCTTATTTTGCTCGGGAAGCCTGGTAATAAAAGTCTGGTCGTAGTATTCCTTTATGTCCTTGTCAGCTCCTCGGCCTGTGTCAATGAATTTATTTTGTTTCTCCTCCAAGCCAAGCGAGTGGCCATGCGGTAACGAAAATGAGATTGTCAACAACGGGGCAAAACTTTGAATTTTTCAACGAAAATCTCAAGTACATTATTCCATCTTTCTTTGTACCCTATTTAATATTATTGCTGTTTTGATCAAACGGTACACAAACACACACAAAAAAAGGAATAATAGTGCACATATTTTGTTAATTGTTTACACCAGAGCGTTTTTGAAATGTTATCAAAAAGATAAATATCTATATCACGTGACATTGCTTGGTGTTAAACAAACGAAGCGTTCATTACAACTCAGGTAAGCAGTGGAACATTTATCAAGTTCGTGGACGTTACATCATCTAGATCTCGACTATCTAAGCAATTTGTAAGACAATATAGTCATTGTTTAATCACAGACAAGACAAATCACTGGCCGAAGATCTAGCATCTGACAGAACATCGTGGTACTCACTTCTCTCTGACTTCTCCCACTGAATCCAGTATGGCGGATAGTATCAGGAAGAGTATCAGACCTTACGTTCTTGGCGAACCTTTCACCTTCCTGAGGGTAGTTATCTTGGTCCAGGAGCCTGGAGGTCACAAGGGTCAGTGTGTTTGATCTCTAACTGAAACAGGAATCTCGACCTCGATCAGGAACGGGCATCTGTGAGCTGGTAGTGCTGGACTATCTGTTACCTTAAGCGTAGGACCCGAGCAAACCAAACAAAAAAAAAAAAGAGGGGAGGGGGGAGGTGGAGGAAAGGAGAGAGGTAAACTGGCACGTGACACCAGGCTGGACATGCCCTAACGCTGATTGGTCAGGACCAAAGTGTTTAGACATCCCTCAGGGAGAGAATCTGGAATCTGTCATGGGATTCAAAGTGGACTCTTTAAAACACATAGTCACAAAAATATCCTAAAAGAGAGAGAAGTGAGAGGACGATGGGAGAGAGAAAGAGAGAACGATAAATGAGTGTCGCTTCAAATCAACTTTTCAAAAAGAAGATTAAAAAAAAAAAAAAAGAAGAAAAAAAATAATCGAACAGAAAATTAATGCCTGGAAAGAAGACGGGGGAGGGGGGGGGGAGAAGAGTGTAAATAATTAAATGAATATCTTTAATGAAGGATTCAGGAACAAGTAATACTAGATAGAGCAAAAACCCTGAAATGATTACATGAAATGTGGGACAGCACAACATTTATGTCTACGACAGTCATTTCTAGAGCAGTCAAAATGTAACTGAAACTTAATAACCTTTTGTGGGGGAGTTTCCTCACGGGAAATACACGAGACGGTGGTGCTGATGAAGAGCCAAATGGGAAAACGTTTTATGTCTGGAAGTGAAGACTTTTTCTTTTTCCTTTATAATCCATTCGTCTTCTTTTCAACATTAATATATAGAGAAACGGAGGTACAGATACTATCAAATGGGAATTCTTGGAGGGTGAGGAAAGGAAGTGGTAACAAGTGAAGTCTGATTTTTCTTTCTTTCTTTCTTTCTTTCTTTCTTTCTTTGATCAAAAGAACTTTTTCATATTCGTCCTTTAGAAGAAAACTAAGATTTAACAATAGGATTAAAGGGGGGAGGGGGGAATTTATTTTCGAATGTACTGATAAAAAGAAAGAGAAAAACATCTTACAAACGATACAGTAGAAAGGTATTTAGGATAATTTTTTCTTCACATCTTCTAAACTATGTCGGGTTTTAGGTAAAAACAAATGGGAAACGTTCTTGTTTGGGGTGACACCAGTGTGTGAAACTGTATGAAATGAAAAACGTATCAGTATATACAACATAGCTCTCTATGAGTGTCTGTTCAGAGACCTGTGATAAAATTTTAAATTAACAGCTTTTTATTTTGACGGAACTCATAGCTCTTGAAAGTGATACATTTTCATGTATGAAATTCCAGATGAAGGCTTTTTCACAGTAAACAAAATATGAACAGATTTATTGGCGGAGGGGAGGGGGGGGGGGGGGGGGGGGGGGGGGGGGGGGGGGGGGGGGGGGGGG
>JBCEWB010047581.1:0-14314 GCA_039654565.1 Peronia peronii | reverse complement strand
TCCCCCGATGACGAAGTGCTGGCACATGATAAATCTACGTATTTCAACTGCTTGATAGTATCCAGTTCCCCATTCTAGACATACCTTTGTATGTACCGTATGTTGAAATTTGAGCTCATGAGCAGAGAGAGAGAGAGAGAGAGAGAGAGAGAGAGAGAGGGGCGGCGAAGGAGAGGAGACGAACGAATTAAAAAACAATAAAACAAACAAAACAACAACAATATTCATGAGCAACACCACCAACAGCACCAACACCACCAACAGCACTATAGTACTGCTTGCTACTATCTCCAGCACAAGAAAAACACAAGCGAACAAAGAAAACCACCAAGAAAATAAACACAAAATGAGCTTCAATTGGAGGATGGATTGGAATAATTTTTTGTTGGAGCAACATAATAGGTTTTCTAAAGTTAAAAGATATATCTCAGAAAATAATTTCATATTCAAAAGAGAAGAATTTGAGAACTTTATGAACAAAGAATGCCAGTGCAAATAAAGCGACAGCCAAATAAATAAATAAATAAATAAATAAATAAAACCACGTCCAACTCAGCTGCTATGATAATAACGACTATAACATCATCAACAAGATTACCCCTCCTTCTCCACCCTCCCCACTGTCTGTGATAAGGGAAATAATCATTTTGCAGTGTTTATGTCTTGTCAAGGGAAACAATCATTACAATTCATTCCAGTAATGATTCCCTTGTCAAAGACTTCATAATTAAACATTAACATTAACTTATAAAATACAGCGATAAGGTCTAAGGTTGCATGATAGGGGAGACTGATTACAGCACATATGGATCCAACACGATAAACACTTAAGCACAACTAAACATCTGAATCTTATGATAAATCAATACTCTCAGGACGTGGAGACACAATGAGATCGAGACAGAAAGTGGAAAAAGAAAAGAGAGAGATAGATAGAAAAAGACGAGACAGCCCTCCACAGGCGGCTGAAAAGCACAAAGAAAAAATAAAAAGAGGCAGATGGAAGGAAGGAAGGCGGTGACGGCCATTAGAGATAAAAAGTTGAAAGGAAACGCAAACCAGCCACCGAAATGTGTTGTATTCAGCACAGATGGACCTCAGTTAATTAATTCCTTCAGTGCCAGTTCAGAGTCAAAGTTACCAAACTTTATGTGCAGTTTCTCAAAATGACCCAGCCTATTTCAAGTCTGGTCTCTCATCAAGTCTGGCCTTTCTCAAGTCTGGTCTTTCATCAAGTCTGGTCTTTCATAAAATCTGGTCTTTCATCAAGTCTGGTCTTTCATCAAGTCTAGTCTTTGTAAATCGGCGTTTTTGACTTTTTAGACACCTCGAAAATAAGTGCTGAAACAAAACACGGTATTTTTTCTACATTGTTGTTATCTGACATTTTGAAAAAAGACCTTTATTTTACATTTAAGAATGAAAAAAAAAATCTGGGGTCCAGATCCATGCATAGATCTAGGCCAATATCGCAACCTGGTAGATAAAGCCAAGAAAAGATTTTGGTGTAGTGACATAATAATGAAATATGAGATAGATCCCAGAATCCATTATGGAATATTGAAATCTCCCTTCCTTTTCCATCAATCCTTTCCAATCAAACCCACAGACTATGACCTTTGTCGATTTTCTATTGAAATCTTGATGGCCCACATAGCAGGAACGGAAAAATCTCTGCATGTTGAGGATGATTACAACCTGGAGCTGAATCAGGAATACCACCTACTGTGATTAGCACAACACATATAGCATGTTCCAGTATTCGTCTGAGGACCAAGGGAGATAAACTCCACTGCGCCCTCTTTCTTTTTCCTAGCCAAGAGAGAGAACTGAAATTTTGTAATCAATGACGCCGCTGCTTTATGTGTTTTGAAGTTATTGATTGAAACCATTGCTCCGGACAACAGTGACTCTTCCTTCTGATCGTTAAAGGTTTGATAATTAAACACTCAGGACTAAACCCATGTACTGTAACCTTACAAATATTACAATTTGTTCTCTCCCCTCAGTCATCATCTGTATCGTGTTCTTCAGCCGAAATGATGACGCAGAACACTGTACAGGGTTGGTATATAATTATACTGCAATGTAGACTAAAAGTAAAAGTCAACACGTTGGCGTATTCTCAGTATACAAATCTTAGCCAGAGTCATAGATCATTCGTGAAGCAGCATTTTTCCACGTTGATGGGGCACAGCGAAAAGTTCACTATGTGTTCCGGACAGGAAGTATATCGTGGAAAAGTACCAATAATCCTTCGGTCATAGATCACCTGCATACATAAAATCTAGGACTGTTGAATAACGCACACGTTGGGGGACGCAGTGGCTCTGTGGTTTGGCGTCTGTTCACGGAGAAAACGGGCCAGGATCGACTCGCGGGCCCTGCATCGGGGGATGGAAGGACAAGAAGATCGAAAACCTGCATTTTTTCAATGACTCAACGGTCCCCTGGCTTCCAGTGGGTAGGGAAGCCCGACTTCTAGCCTTCTCGGATAAGGGCGAATATATTTCGGAGGTCCCGTGTGTATGTTACGCACTTTAAAGAACCTTTGGCAGTTCAAAATCGATGAAAGAGTAGGCTGCGTGCCGTTGTCCGGGCAAAATTTCAAAATTCCTAATTTCTACCCACAAAATTTCTCAGCAAAAATGGGCAACTTCTAAAAACCGAGATAATCCTACTTTCTTTGGATTGAAAGGTTTAAGAAAAACAACAAGGCACAAGCTCGTATGGCTCCACGGCGGACACCAGCAATTTTGGACGGATCCACTTGGCCTCGGGCTTACCAAATGTGCCTCTTGAGGGATCTCTTGGGAAAGCTGTTACAAATGCCTGTCTGCTACCATGGTGAACAGATGTGTGCAGGTTTGTCAGAATTGAAGCCCTTCAAATTGAAAGTAAAAATATGAGTAAAACGATATGAGTGGCGTTCCTAAAAGTGTGATTTTCATTAAGTAAACAACATTGCCATGGCAAAGGATTTGAAAGATAAACTGTTTCAATAATTCAACAATGAATATATGACTCGTCTATCTTTTGTTACCTTTTCAAGCTATTCTACAAATATGTTATTCAACACTTTTTATTTTATTATCATCATTATTTTACGCTTTTACATGTGACAAACCGGGGCATATATATAGTTGCAAAACAATCCAGCAATATACTATTATCGCTCCAATTGAAAATCTCCTGTGAACAGTCAAGAAAAAAAAAACCTGACAGAAGTGGCATGACCATATTACGAGATATAGCAGCCCTGCAATGACTACACTCTAAGGAACCGTGAAGGATGGAAGGGAAAAGAGGACACACAACAGACAACCTGTCGGAATGACGGGGAAATCTCTTACGAAGACCTAAACCCTAACACACGTCCCTTAGAAGTGAAGAACGCTGGTGTACAGATCATTCACAAAGCGCCCCGAAGATGTCACACAGCGTTAAGTGCGCAGGCAGGCAAGCGTGCTTTTAATCTCTTGGCTTTTTTTTGGCTTCAATATTCTTATTAGGGATAAACAAACAAAATGAAATACTAATGATTATGTCCCTTGATTTAAAATAAAGCGACCAAAGAAGTAATAAATCTCCAAACTCATATTTCCACACATTCATCGATGTGCTTGTGTTCTGCAGCACAATCGTCATGTTGTTCAATGACAAATTATGTAGCGCGGTTATGCAAATTTAGTCTTTCTGCATAAAATAAATGATTAGTTTCTCGTAAAACACGTGCCGAAGGAGGCGATCATGACAGACGGACAAGCAAAACAGCAAGGACAGCCCACAAATTAAAAGGTACATAACACATACATGTCAAAATTCTTCGAGAAATTCATCATGAGGCTGAAAGAAAGGGACCATAACACATGTATATTCTTAATTCCCAATGCTTTAAGCATTGCGAGGTGTCACGTGAAAGAACACTCAACAGTTTTCTTCACACAGTAGTAGAACACAAGATTTTAGAAAAGTCCAACGGGATTTCCAGCCGGAAGTAGACCAGGCGTTTTCCTCCGTAATTAATAATCAACATTATGAACTGCTATTATTATTTGGAAGACATCTAGGTTCAGTAGGCTTTAAAATTTATTAAGTCTGTCACTCTTAGCAAAGAGTTTGTCATAAATTTCCTGTCCACCGTGACAGGGTGAAGCCAAGAACTGAGACATACGCACAGCCGAGGCAGGGCCAAGGTCATGAGTCAATGGGATTTCCCGGGATATTGGTGAACTCTATTCTCTGTGAACACTATTGCACGGGTAATTCTAGTAATAATATTAATTAATAGGACAAGGAGAAGTATGGGGTAGCCAAAAGTTCCCAGCATTACATCTGAGAAGACCCGATATTATTTTGCACCATTGTTTACAATCCAATTTCAGATACCACGTGATCAAATCTCTGAAGACTCAAAACGAGTCCATTGAGGCGGTTTCAATGAGAAAGCGATCGGACAGAAATTATGCCTTACTTAGACCGGAAGTGGTTGTCACAGCTCAGATTGCGCCACGTCATCCTATACGATAATAATACAAAACCCAGCCGAAAAAGTCAAAGCCGTTGGAAAAATGAACTTTGCCAGCAATAAAGAGAAAACATGAGATAAGAAAACTCAGAATCAATGGAAGGAATAGCATAGCGAGGAAAACAGCTCATCTTCGCAGAAGTTCTTTTCTTGGTAAGAACCGCAAACTTTTAAATCACTTCCGGTGGAGCAACATGCCATTCTGTCACATATTAAAAATGGCTGTTTAGAGTTTCCCGCCTTACCTTATTCGCCCAGGCGTGATGATCCAAACTGATTAGTTTTTAATAATCAAACTGCAGGAGTGTGTGAAACCTGGGTAAAGGACATGCCTCCATCTTGTCAGGTAAGCACGGGGCTCGCTGTGGTACATTCGTGTGAGGGGAGATAATCTCCAGATGTATATTAGCTTTAAAGACCAATGGTACTTGTAAAACAGGCAAGGCAGACGCGCAACAGATAAAATGAGCTGGACTGACCTAGCAGAATGAGATAATTTCGACCACAGTGTCTTTAAATCTAATTTAAATCGATGAACTGTAATTAATTTGCCATTCTGTACCATTTTAGCATCAATATAATCAGATGGCAGCCTTTAGAAGCTGACACAAATGAATGCCCATTTTATCTCCCTTGCCTTAAATCTTTTCTTATACCATGACAGGTTCTCTTTTTTTTATTTTCTTATTTTGGTCTCTGTTAACCATAATGTTTTCATCCTTTTACTGTTTCGCCTTGATCCCTAATTCGTTTTATTTAAGCTTTCAATTTTGGAATTGGAGATTGACGTCATAGATATGTTCAAATACGTCATCGCGCGAAAACTGCAATGCTGTCCATCAGCTGGGTCGATGGAATCACGGGAAAAATCAAAAATAGAACTAGAACAAAATCACGTGACAAGAACAAAATCATGTGACCCGGCCTTTGGAAAATGAGAATAGCCTCCCCTATAGAACAAAACTGTTCGCCAGATGTCGCTGTTTCACGGTTGTTCTACATTTTCCGGGACGAAATTTGTGTTTGGCGAGCATAGTCAAGCTTTGTTGATATGGTCAGTACATATACCCATGTGTCGGCTTTCCACTTGATAGGGGTATTAGTGCTATGCGGAGCTTTTTAACTAATCCTTGTGCTGTGCTATTCATAAAGAGGGATGTTCGTGGTTTCCGGAAGAACCTTTATGCTCAGAGGCATGGATTGCTTCTATTTAACGCGCGTACTCCGAGTGGGAAAGTGCGCCATTCTATGGCATTTGCATGGCTAGTTTAGGTCTGCAAAGATGGTGCACGAAAAAAAAAAAGTCAATTTTAACCATCTTTAAAGACGGCAAGTCAGCAAGATAATGTCTCGTACTAGTCACACATTTTTTCCCCATTATTATGACATTTGACCATTGCCCAATTCGGGAACTGTGCGACTGTAAAATTCTGGATTTCTCAATTCATAGATCTAGTCATAGCGAAACAATCGTGCACACTGGCCACTGACTTTGGTCGGAGCATGAAATTCTGCATATTAGGAAACTAAAATCTATATCTAGGCCTAGTACATACTCTATTAACAAACTGCACTGACATAAAACCTGTCATACAGATTAACATGTGGATTAGTCAGTTAGATTTAGATCTCTAGTCTACCCAAATTCATGTTTTATTAGTTGCCATTCATTCCTGTGTAATCAAGGAGGTCCATAACATTTTAGTTTTGCACGACACACTCAAAATTCAACAGCAGATACAATGAATTTAAAGAAATTGTATATAGAAACATACATGGGTGGATATGAACAAATGAAAAGAAGTAGAGGATAGGAGCTTAGATTGTTTATATGGTTCACTCGGGTCCACATCATTTGAGGACTTGATTTGGATGAATTAGAATTAGGCCTAGATCTGGACTCCTACTTAAAACACGATCAACAACAGCAATAAAACCAACTGCACTCAAAAATGATCTTGATAAGAATACAAAGATTACTTCCGATACATCTTTGCTATAAAAGCCCCTTTCACTGCCTGTGTAGCTGGTACTGACACAATGAAATTGCTAGTGGATTACTCCTGATTGATATGGTGGATATTATTTTTTTTTTTTTTTATTAAGTCAAGACATGGGATTGCCCATCTCTATCGAAGAATAAGAAGGCAATATATCTAGATCTAGCCATTTGGCTGAAATATATGGCATGATTTCCAAACTAAAAAGATTTTGTTCAGAATATGCGTTGAGAAAGGATGAGAATCTGAGGTATCAATGTCATAAAGTTATTACTCATAGAGAGGGAGACTCAGTTCTAGAGGCAGTCAGGTATAAGAAGAGTGTTTGCATTTTAAATTGAATTTTTATTCCATAGGCTGACATTTGGCCATACTTAAAGAAAATGGAATGAACTGAAATTATCCTGTATTTGGTTTCCCAACCTTGTGTTTGTAACTTGTGCAACTGTAATGAAGCATCCAGAGAGGGAAACTCCCAAGGCAAGTGTGTAAAGCTTTCACTTCAAATGTCTATATGCTGTCTTGTGGCTTCCTTCACTGAAATTCCTGTTTTATGATAAAATTAGTTTAATAGTTCATAACATTTTTGTAAAATGCATATCGTAAAATGTAAATTATGGTTCAGGAATTTTAGTGGTCTGCAGACATCAGCAGAAATGTTGTTAATGAACCTGAACCACTTTTTTCTGTGCTGAAAAAAAAAAATGTTTCAGTGACAAATCAGTATTCTCTCATTGCATTGCTCATCCAGTTGATATAGATATAGATAGAAAATAGGCCTGTTGTAGAATAACAGATGAACCTCAACCAAAGTCCTCTACACTGGCTGAGATTTAGTAGACTTGGCTTTAACTAGCAAATTCCCAAAACGAAGATACGCCAAACTGGCGGCCTGTCATTATTATTTCAGCTTCTCTGCCCTGCCCCACATACGTTAGTAATACTAGCTGGAAAGTTGATAGAATAACTCATGAATCTCCTGCAATGCATACGACCCCTGGAAGCGGGGAGTTTGGATATTACTTTATAGGAAATGAGGAGCCTGACTATTGGATTCTCTGACCGAAATAACCACCCAAAGGAGGTTGAAAGGCTTATGTACACCGAAACCGATTCTCTGGGAGAGGGAGTTCCTCATAATCAGGTTTATTATCAGTGACTTTGTTAGACTGAAATGGCAGTGGAGATGGAATCAGCATTCTACGGACAAAAATTCACTCTACAGCCAGGCTTTATACAGCGAGGTCATGTCAATCGTGATGATGAGATTAGGATTCTCAGCTATCTTCATCTGGATCACGTTCACTTCACTTCTCATTGGAGGAGAATATCTTCTGAAATATACCTACATGTGACTTAGTCTGAATTGCACTGACATTGGAGAGTTGACAAACCCACTTTTGAAGAATGTTTGAGGCCTCAAATCTCATTTTTTGTGACATGTGAGCCACCATGCTGAGCTGTAGATCTTTTCTTGCATACTGCCATTGAAATCATGAACATGCGCCTCTGTGCATCTTTGCACGTGCATTGTTGTACAGTTGAGCATGGAAAACTAAAATTTTTTTGGGATTGAAAATGTTTGAGATTTCTGTAATTTGAGATTTCTTTGACAGCCCTTTTTTTTTTCACAGAGGAATAGAATTACTGCTTTAGGGGGGACATAACTATGATGACACTAGCGTGGTTCAGTTCTAGGAATTAGTGCCCCTCGGTTCATCTACATGACATCATCCATTGTCTTTCGGACAGCGCGTTATACGCTATGAAACCATATGGCAGACATTTGCACAATTTTATCACTGCACACTGTACTTTAGACGTGCCTGTTAGAAGTTTGTTCTAAAGTATACAATTTGAGTTAAATCTTCTTCATTAATGAGACATTTCAATTTAAGAATCATGTAGTTTTATCGACTTTCTTTCATACAAAGCAAGTGTTTCAAAGGAATTGATGAGGAACTTTCTTCCTTATTTGCAGAAATGAACATGCTGCCACTTGATATATATCTACACTCTGTGGCTCTACAATGAAATTGTCCTGTGATGGATGCCAGACTAGAGCAATACAATGCATCCATGCTTTTAAGTTAAGAATAGTATGGCCATTTACATATTGTGATCTTATACTTTGGAAAACATAGAGGGAAAAATTACACAAAGAATTTTGTGAGTAATGTCATAGTTATGCTGGCAAAGAGTGTAATAAAAAAATATCTTTTTTTTCTTTCTACAGTTCCAGTTAATGTGAACAAAGTTATCACTAATGCAGACACTGAATGTCAAGTTTTGCTTTTGATTCCAAGTTTTCTATGCCTGGCACAGAATGTTATTCGTATGGACATCCACGTCAGTGTGAGAGCCTGATCTCATCTCCTCAAACATCAGCCACAATGGCTGACGTTGCCAACTCTCTGAACACCTCTGGTCCCAGCAAGGCTAACTCGGGAGAGATTATGGCCCCTGAATCCCCCGACTCTGTTCTCTTGTCACCAGGCGTCAAAGAGGCAATGGATCGAATCTTCCCAAGATCAGCCTCACAGTTTTTGTCCCAGCGACTCTCTTTTGATGAGGAACCAATTATCGGGTCTGTTCCTACAGAGGGGAATCAGAACAAGTCGTCCAGCAAGGTGTTGAGCTTACCCAAAACAGCTAGTAGCACTACTTTTTCTCTGTCGCATTCTATTTCGTCTTTGATTTCAACAACTGCCACAACCACAAATGGGTCATCAGTGGTCACTGTGTCAACATCTGCCTTGAATGGATCACCTGTGGTCAGTTTATCTTCTGTTGGACCTCATGATTCTCCACCAGTTACACCTGCAGGAAAGCTTTCAGATTCCAAAACTAAAGAAACTGAAAGTACAGTGACAGACATATGTGGAGAACAGCCAAAACTGAAGCTAGCCAAGCTCAGAATATCAAAAGCAGATTTAGAAATCATTAGGACCACTGATGCTAATGATGAAGATTCTCGGGATAGACCTTCAAGGGGACGTGGATCTATTGATATTTCCTCAAGTGAGTGTCATTCTGTAGTTGAAACAGATTCGGAGGATATGTGTAGACCTTTTGTTCAAGCTCAGAAAGAGAAAAAGAAACATAAGAAAAAGAAAAGAAAGGACTCCAGTCACAAAAACCAACTGGTCATCAAAAATGGTATGAATTCGGGTGATAAATTGAGATCTTCTTCCAATCTGGGGGAATTTGAAGACAGTTCAAGTGCAACAACAGAATGGAATGCTGAAGACAGCATTTCACTCCGAAAGATTTTTTTGAAAACAAAGAAATCAACATCAAGTCCAAAAATCTCAGATGATGGAGACAGGCTATCAAAATCGTCATCGAGATTAGATGTGAGTAGCATTGATGGACTATCGCAGAGCAGCATTATTGAAAATGGGTCAGTTTCCTTGGATTCAGTGTACAGAGACAGTGAAACTGCAGGGGAAGAATTTTCAAATTTATCCTTTTCTTCTTTGAAAGAGAATAGGAGGAAAAAGAAGTCTCGTCAAAAACTGCCGAAAACAACACGAGTACGATTTAATACCCACAAAGACAAAAAAAGTATAAAACGTTTTTTCCCACCATGTTTTGTAGTTCTTGAAAAGATGAACCCTGTTTCTGTTTTTCATGTTTCGAAAAAGAAAAAATCAGATGACAGTGTTTTGCCTGTGCCAGTTAGAGTGAAAGCTCTTTCAGACAAGTGTGCAAATGGATTGATTCATTGTGAGAAAAGAGAAGATTTTCTGACTGAAAAACATTGTAAAATTAACTTTGAGGATTCTACACAACCTGGGAACTCAGAGGATGAGTTTGAAAAATCTAGGGGCGGTAGAAGTCTGAGGAAGAGAGATAAAAATATAAGTTATGTAGAGCCATCTGAGGATGATATTTTAGTGGATTTTGCTGCGAAGCATTCTGGCCTAAAACGCAAAGACACTGGTAATAAATCGGAAGAGGAAGGACCTTCTGAAATAAAGAAAAAGAAAAAACAAGAAGCTTTGTCTGCAGAGGCAACTGTTCTTTCTCCAGATGGTCAAAATAAAGAACAGTCTCCAGAAAAATCACCAGAAAAGAGCCAAACAGAAAGAAATGATGACAAAGTCCTGGAGGACAAACTGAGCAGTGAAAAGAGCAATGAAGTGGTGACAGAGGAGAAGAAAAAGAAGAAGAAAAAGCACAAGGAGAAGTCTTCACCTGTGGTGAGCATGGCTGCCCATACGATTCCAAGCTCTGTGACTGCAGTGACTTCTGCCCCAGTCATAAACAGAACAGAAGTTGTGGTTTATCCAAAAACAAAGCCAAATGAGGCCAATGTGTATCATGTGAGAAAAGAAGGGAGAGAGCAACTGGCAGCTAAATTGGCAGAAAAATCCCAAACTACAGAAAAGTCCAAAAGCTCATCAGTTAGTGAGAAAAATAAAAAGACTACACCAGAAGCTCCATCAGTGACAAGAGTTTCTGTTTTGCCAACTGGATCACCTCCAGGATCATTACCTCGTCCTTTCATACCAAATTCAGCTTTTACATCTTTACCCATAAATTTTCCAGCTGGACTTCCACCTCCATCAATCATTGCAGGTGTTACTGGAACACCCCTATCTGCACCCGTGACAGCAGGTGGAACTCTGGCCAAGCCTCCTCAGTACTGCATGGTGAAAATGGATGGCAAGGATGTTCTCTTACAGCTGGTGCCCTCCAGTGGACCAGGAATGCCTGGGCTTGTGCCTGGCATGAACACCATAATTTTGCCAGGTGGTAAACGATTTGCTGTGGCGACCACATCACCTCTTCTAACAACTGCATCCTCTGTATTGGGTCATCCTTTGCGGCCGCCTTTGTCTGTTGCAAACTCGACAGTGCAGAGGTTATCCCTGCCAGTGTCGGCTGTTGTAACATCCACAGGTCATGGACAGATGTCCTCCAATGTTACTTTACCATCAGTCTTTGGTATCCCAATAGTGAACAAGTCACCTAACACCACTGCCCACCCCAGCACTCCCAACATTTCACTCTCAGCATTACCTACTATGATCCCTGTGTCCCACTTAGCAGGTCCTACCAGTGGGTCAGCCTTTACTGTACCTCTCCCACTGGCCACTAGTGTAAGCTCGCTCTATTCTAGTTCGACAGCTAAAACAACTCCATCAGTGACTGTTCTAACAACGACGATATCAGGGGCCTCCAGAACAGTTGCTCTCTCCATTCCCTCTACCACTTCAGGCATATCCACTGCATCTTCCTCCATGGCCGCACCAAATACTACAACGGTGGTACGAAGTGTTCGTGTACCAGGCTCGAACTTGCGTGCAATAGTCCCTAATCAGTCCACTGGAGTTCGCTCTGTGCGCATTTTTGTACCAGGTTGTTCAGCCACTGGCACACCAGGTCGTTTTGCCACACTGGGAAGTGTGGCTACTGGCAGTCCGCTCACTCGGCTGTCAGCCAGCAGTGAACTCTTACCTCAGCGTAAACAGAGCTCTGAGCAGACAATGACGCCTGAGCAAAGGGCAGCTAAGCGAAGGAAACTGGAGAAAAAGTATCCCCTTCCTCCTGGAGTTATCATCAAAACAGAACCATTAGAAAGTCCCACCACTACCTCTGTCACCATCAGTACAGGTGGGAGTGGGGGAAGATCCCTACTGACACAGAATCTTCAGCTCATTTCTTCTGCGGCGAGACCAGGTACCAGTATCAGAATCATCAGTCCCTCACTGGCTAGTGCGTTGTCGGCAAGGAACGTTCGAGGGAATTCCAATGTTATTTACAGAGCAGCATCAGTGGGAGGCCGGCAGACCATTTTGGTTCCCACTTCCTTAGGCCTCATCACTGCCCACAGGTCATCATTGTCAGTGACAACTGCAACTGTGTCAGTGACCTCAACGACCAGTGCTCCAATTACTACTACAGCAACTTTGGCATCAACTACAGCTGTCACTTCAAGAACAGCTTCCCTTACAACTTCAGCAACTTCAGCTGTAACAGTCGGTAGTGAGTCTACCACATCAGTGGCAACTGCATCAGCAGGTGACTCTGTGACGACCATTGTGGTGTCAAGCTCATTCCCTTCATCAACTACAAATTCTGTTTCAGTGAGTGTTGGTGGCTCGCCCACGACTTGTGTCTCTACTACAGTCGGTGAATCAACAACAAATGTAGTGTCAACCTCGGAATCTATCATACCTTGTCCAGATGTGGTTTCAGCTCCAGATAGTGAAACCTCCTCTGTAGTTGTGTCCACTTCAGCCCCTGGCTCACCAACAGTTGCAGTGACCACCATGGTTCCCATCACTGCAGCGTCAGCCACAAATTCAGAAGAGAGGTCAGACCCATCAGTTGTCCCACTCATTGACAGTGAAGTAATATCAGGGGAATTGTTTTCAACAAATGATTCAAATCCCAATGTGACAACTCCAGAAACAACTGAGACTTTGGCCACAGACATTCCTATGTCATCTTCGAATTCACCATCACCAATAACTGTTGTTTCAACCAGCACTACAGCATTGCCAACTCATACCAGTAGTGATGTGACCTCTGGAGAATCTCTTGAAACTTCCACATCTGAAAAGGACAAATCAGACAGTAATGACAATACCAAAGATTTACCTACCTCAACAAACATTGACTCAAATTCAACCTCAGCACTGACAGCCTTACAAGAAGAAGCCTCAAAGACAATCATTACTACTAGCATTGTCTCATCTGTTTCAGAAACTGCTTCATCCACGACTCCATCAGGGCCAGGATCTTCCTCAACAGCAGCTATTTCTTTATCACCACCTAAACCAACATCCACCCTTGCGTCCACACCAACTGCAACAGATATAGACAACTTGAAACTGGCTCTTGAAGGTCTCAGGAAATTTGTCCAGGCCCAAGAGGCCCTGGGTTTGAAAGGGGAGAGACTAGATAAGCTAAATGAGTTACTACGAAAGAAAGAAGAACATCTGGAGGAATTGATGAAAGGGCTAGAAAAGAATGCATTGTTGGCCTCAGAGACTGAAAATGGCAGCACAGAAAATGAGGTCAGTGGAAATGGGCAGGAAGTGACTGATGAACCTGGTGGTACTGAAGCAGATCCATGGATTATAGATTAAATACAGCAGTGGATAATGTATTGTGGGTTTAGTGTTTGACTCTTTGAACTGCAGGAATCTCCATCTGTTATGTAAACATATGACCAGTTATCTTTCTGTTGTACAGGGCCTTTTCAGATCATCTAGATATTTCATTACTTCAGATTCTCACAGTTGTCATCAGAATAGTTACAAGGAGCTTCTCTGTGATCCCTAGGAATGGTAGAACTACATGTAATACAATTTCTACAGTGTGTACTAATTTTATAGTTGTTATTTGATAAAAAGCATGTATATATGCATGTAATTATTGTTCTGAATTTTGCAGCAGAAATGGAGGGATTGTGTAGGACTGATCTTTTATCATGTTAAGCATCATAATGTTCAATTTACAATAGAAGCTGGATCACAACATATGCACTGTTATGAAAAAGTTAGTATCATTACATTTAAGTTTCGGCCATTCAGTGTCTGTAAATTGTGCTGCTTATTCAAACATCTGCATGTAAATCACTTCCATAGTCTCATGAGGAGAAGTTGGAGGGATGGAAACAGAAAGGACTGGAAAGGGCATATGAGAGCCACGTGATGAAAGGCTCTTGTCAAACTGTGGAGACCAAAGAAATTGTGATTTTTTTCAATAGTGAATGACCTTTTAATGTTGATTTTGGGGGGGGGGGGGGGGGGGGGGGCAAAAAAACAGT
>JBCEWB010047570.1:0-14314 GCA_039654565.1 Peronia peronii | reverse complement strand
TATCTTGAGCCAAAAGGGCAAAAAGAAGAGCCTCCCCCGCCCCCCCCCCCCCCCCCCTTAACATCCCAACTTGCTTGTTAAAAATCTTCTCATCCCTGAATCACAATACTCAGCAGAAACATTTCATGCATGAAGCATGGCATGTAGTACAGTTAATCTTAGCGAGGCTAACCCGTGACAAAGCCGAATGCCTCCCTGTATCAATTGTTCTTTATTTAGCCTCTGTCATGCTCTGAATAGTTTGCATAAGACTTTCCAGAAATTATATAAAGTCCAGTGTACTATTCTTAACATGTATCCTTCATAATGAGGGCTATTGCACATTGATCATCAGTTCAAATTAGATGAATTTTTTTATGTCATAATATTTACATAAATATAAGATTGAGAGAAATAGCTAGTGTACTACTTATTAAAGTAAACTGTATTATGGTTTGGAAAGATAGATCAGGAATTGAGAAGAGGGGAGTGCAGACACATATGAAGACTCCAGTAGAAAAACCAGATAAGTCACAATTTTGTGAAAAATGAGTTATTGCCCCGACGTTATAAAGCACACCGCTAAGATTTCTTAACCAGAACAATAATTCGGAAAAACCAGGTTAAGTTCCGTTAAAAAGAGAGTTTTTAAAAGGGTATACAGTGAAAAACTATAAACTTCTAAACTTTAATCTCTGTTTTTCTCCCTTTGTAGAAAATGTGACTTATCTGGTTTTTCCACCAGAGCCTTCATATATATATCTGTTTCTTTTAGTTGAATTACTACATTAACTGTAAGGGGTTCGTGCCACAGCAACGTCCAGTGTTGTATAATTACTATTGCTGCACATTGGTTTTCCATATTCATATTGTAGCAAGCAGAGAAAGATGAAAAAAGGAATCTAAGTTTATCAGGAGGACCAGATTTTATAAATGAATTAACATTTGAAACAAAAAATTTTTATCAGTTGTTCTGCCCAGTGTAATCATATTACACATGTATTGGCCAAATCTATGTTGTAGCAGATAAACGAGAAAAAATTGGATATGATCTAGGTATAGCAGAGTTACTGTACACTTTTAAATGAATCAGCATACTTTGAAAGAAAGGCAATTATGGTCTACTGTGATGTTGTTATCCATCTGTATCCAAATCTATATTATCCATCTGTATCCAAACCCATATAGTAGTAGATGAACGAGTAAAAATATATGATATAGGTATAGCAGGTAGATATGTTCTTTATATGAATCAATATGCATTGAAAGAAAGGCATTTATTGCTTACTGTTATGTTATTATATGTCTCTTATGCAAACCCATATAGTAATAAATAAAAAAGGATAAATGTGATTTTTTTCTATAGGTAAAGTAGGATTACTGCACACTTTTAAATGAATTAACATATATTGAAAGAAAGACATTTTCTTGTCCACTGTGGTTCATGTACTTTTGTTACACACATTAATAATTGTCCAAACCCACTATGTAGCATGGGAGAACTTTCTAGTATGTGATATAATCTAAATAATGTAGAGCAGCATCACTGGAATGACCTCTATATTCCGATAAATTCAGAACCTTTGTAATCAAGACTGTGGCAGAATAAAATGTCGGGACCCTTTGTCGGTTGTTTATATCGTCACATTTGACATTCTTAAATTGATATTTTCCTTTCTCTCCCTGCAGGTTTTAATTTGTCTTATTTTTATCTTTTGTTCAAATTGTGAACTTGTGTGATTCAAGATACAAAGAAAATATTATAGTCTCTTTGAAGTGTTGAAGGTGATGATGTAAACAATGGACAAAGGCTCACAACCTACTGTGATAATCTCAATCCTCTCAGTACTGGGTCCCTATCTGACTATTGTATTAATAGCTTCCTTTTGTTTTCCTTGGTTCATTTCTTATATTGTTTTCTACAGCTGGGCCAGAAGCTAAGAACAATAAAACAGTGATACTTTGTAGACTATGGATGCATGTAACATTACACTGTTGTATGAGGTATGACATAAGGAAATCAGGTAATAGTCAATTTTTGAGCATATATAGATTTAGAGTTCTTGATATCACGGCAAAGCTTATTTATGTCCCTTTCTGTTGGTGATTAAGAATTGCCAATTAGTGACAATGGGGGTCATCTGTTGCTGCAGCTAGATTTAATGAGAAAATGGCTGATTGCCTTTCCTCATCCTTATTAATCCTCATTTAGGCCATGTCACTACATAGCATTTGTCTCGCAGCCAGTCAAAATGAGACGTATGTCGATTTTTCACCATATGGGGTTTTTGTTATCATGTGAAAGCTTATTTCATACCCTTTCAGATGGTGAAAAAAGTTTTGAGCTAACTTTATTCTAGCCAGAGATGTTGCAGTTGAAAGAGAAAAGGAGGGACTCCCAGCAATGACCGAAATTCCGAGAAAATTGAATTTAAATCAACGGTCGAACGCATAAATCTACATAACTATCTTCCAAAAACCCGATATTAATGGAGCAATATTTATAAATGTAGGGTAAGACCGAAACTATCTTGTTCAGAAATGAATGCACTTCCGATTTCTGCAATAAAAAAAAATTCGATATCTGACTCCCCTCATCACATTAAAAGCCTGATTTCTCCATTCTCGCCCAGCGACTTACGTCTCACTTCGACTGGCCGCATAACATTTGGACTTTTGCTCAGTATATTTCAACAAATCTTACTTTGAAATCCATTTAATTTGTAAATGGACATAGAAGGATTTTGTGGAAGAAAAAAAAAAAATGCAATATAAATTCACTCGTTTAAAGAATCATTTTTTTTTTCAATTGTCGCAGTTTGACACGTCTAATTTCATTACGTCACGTCTCATATGTGAATGCATAATAATTTAGAAGTCAGGGGCCAGTGAACTCAGCCCATAGGAAGGGCATATTGTAGCTCAAATCTGTGATAAGTAGGTCTGATTAGCATTAGATCATCAAAAATTTATCCATGAATTTATAGAACCATGCTCACTAGAGCTTGTCTTAAAATTTTCTACATTCTCAGTGGATTCATTGAATGAAGGAATATTGTCATTTTTGGTTTCTCTGTGCCACTTTCTATGCTTGAGGCAACTGAATGCTTTTCGAAAGCCAAAGAATCAGGGCTTTTAACCTGACTAGTTATTTGGTTCAGATAGTAAATGCAGTTATATATTTTGAAATTCTGCAATTGGTTGCACTTGTACTGCTTTTTTGGCACTGATTTCATTTTGAAGCTGAACTGGCAAAGAATGGCAAAGCTCACAAATGTTCTGAAATTATTTATTTTTATTTAATTTTTGTGATTTATTACTTGCTAGCTGTGGTAAATGTCTAGGCTTTATCTTCAAAAATAGTTCCAGTGAAATGGAATTTAGTCTAGATATTTTGCAAACAGTGAGATATTGAACACGAGTATAGAAGTTCAGGGGTTGACAAAGGATGTTTTTGTTCATTGCTTTAAATTTAAATTGTAATCAGTAGTAGATTTTATGTTTGTGTGTTTGGAGGGGAAGGTGGGGTGGGGAGGGTGTGTGAAAGGAAGGGGGGGATGGAGGGAGGGAGAGGGTGGGGGAGTGGCGTAGATGGCAGGGGAGGATGATATAAATACTTGGATGAACTGTGCATTTAGATATCAAAATTTACAGCTTCAAAAAGAAATTGCAATGTTTGTGACAGGGTAAGCATAGTGTATTGATGAATGGAGGTATATTCAGAATTACTGAAAATCAGGTTACATAGTTTCTATTTAGTGTAACTGAGAAAACATTAGGCTAATATAATTATCGCTCGTGATAAGCTAGTTCCGCTTATGAAAAACTAGAGAAGAACTGGTGTGCCATAGAGAACGCTGTGATGATACAAAAAAGTATCTTAAGAATGGGAGATCGTTGTGCCCAATGCTATTAGTTCCTTTCATCAAACAAGAGAGATGTTGAACAAACAGTATAAAAAAGAAAAAAAAAATCACTTTTGCCCCTTTTGCTTGAAACAAACGCTGTAATAAACTAAAAACAAAATTATGGTACAAAGAGAATATTTTCTTCTTATTCACATATTGTGGAATTTTATCAATTTTTTTAGTTATCAGTCTTTTGAATGACATGAAGGAAAGATTTTTTTTCCTCTTTGTCTAGCAGAGAGAAGTACTAGGACCAGGCACAATGATTTCTTATTGAAGCTTATCTGTGATCGTTTCCTTGAATTTACCTGCCTCTTCACAAGCTGTGATTTTTTTTTTTTTTATGTCGTTTTTTTTTTTTTTTTTGAACATGTTATTTCTAGTTTTAAGACTTTAACAATTTCACAGACATTTCTATAAGTGTAAGCAGAGCTGAGACTGTACTGTTGGTTTGGCTTGGAGAATTGAGATTAATAAAGTTCGTGTTCTCTCTTTTTTTTTCCTGCTGTCTTGTTATTGGTTATCTTTCTGCATGAGTGACCCCATTGACCTCTGTCTTTGAATGAAATGGGCCTTAGTATTTTGAAGTGACAAGACTAGACAAACCAAGGTGGAAGGGGGAGGCTGTTATGCATCGCTGCCCACAGGTATGTTCAACTTACTGAACTTGATGGATCAAGTGCCACAAAACTGCTATTCAGTAATGTCTGAAGGTACATAAATCCTGAATGAATTTAATGCCTCATGTATGGCACAAGTGTTATATTGTACCGCCTGAAAGCACTTGCAGTCCATCTTTAATTGACAAACTATGAAAAGTTCAGTTTTTCCACTTCTGTGAATAATGGATTCACTTTTATTCTGTTAGCCTCTTTTTTACTTTTAGTTTTATGTGTCACATTCCACATGTTCACAACAGTGATTCAGCCAGTTCGAGAGAAATTTTAGTGGGCAATGAAGCATTTTGAGGTCAGTCATAGGACCAAAGGATTTTCGCTCACATGCTGATCTATATCTGTGTACAAACTTTGTGCATGGCAATGATGTGCATTCAGTTATGTCCATACCTTATAAATAAACCTATGTGTGAGCGCTGTTCTCTCGGTCATGTGATTAATCTTGAAATACCTAGGCTTCTTTTGCTTTCCTACTGTTAACAGATGCTTAAATTTAATTAAGTTGTTTAAAGGATATTTTTACTGTGCGATGGAAACAAAGGATATATCTTTTACTTTAGTAATACTCATAGATGATAATGAGTGTGATATGGTCACTCTTGCACCATTCTAATGTGAACAGACTTCATGATAGTTGCCTACTTGTCCTTGCTTTGAAAACAGTTAAAAATTAAGAAAAATTGATTTGGACTATGTGCGAATATGACTGAAAACCCATATCTTGGTGATCATGATGCAGCATAGTCTATATTAAATGAACAAAAGAATACCCAAAACAAAATTAAAGACATGTATTTATGCAGGTTTGGGTGAGCAACCCAATTAATAGCCTTCGTAGCATTTGATGAGAGAGACTGGTTGAGTTTATTTGAATTCAGATTGAATTTGCAGAGGAAATTTAAAAAAAAAAAAAAAAAAAAAGATTTTTTTCACTGGAAGTTTAATACCCATCTTTTGATCACTGATCATACTTTGAAAGAGCCTGATGGTTTATAAGTGATCTAGAAGTTCTAGTGATTCACCATAATTCATGGTTGTTTTCCCTGGCAGACATTCAACACAAACACATTTCAATCACCAGTGACGCTCTTCTCTGATCTAGCATTTTTTTTTTTATTCAGCATATTTTTTAAACCAACTATCCAAACTTATGAACTAAATAATAAAAATAAACATTCGAATGCTAAGAGTAATTCATAAGTATATAGGATATAACACTTTGTCTTAGAAAGCTTTTAAGTAGCAAAATAAACATTCAACATCAGCAATGGACATTTCCAACATGCATGTGCAATGAAAAAGCCGAACTTTCAATAATTAAATTTGTTAAACAGAAATAACAGCACAAATTAACTCTTATGTCAGCAGTCTGGATTCAGTTGAAATAATCATATAAAAACTATACCGGGTTCATCAATGGAATATAACAATGGTGGTGGCTTGAAAAATTCTCACGTGTATTATTATTTGCAAAATGGTAAGGAACCTGAGTGATGCAATGACAGTCGTTGTGCGGTAGCTTGGTAGGCAATGTGGTTAAATAACCATCACCAGGATTCAAAAATAGTAGGGAAACTTTTCCTCAATAGACTGAAAAAAATAACATGAACACGTATCTCATCTGCCTGACATATTCTTGTTAAGTCAAATTTAGCTGAGCTACATACTATTCATATTTCACCTCTATATTGAAATTTTTTTTTTTTTTAGAAATAAAAATGAATGTGGTTTTAGTTTGTTGGAAACTTCCTGGATATGACTTTAACAGATTAAAAAATGTTCCATTCTCAAAACCTTAAAAGAAAAGCATCACAGCTGGGATGCCAAACAGCCTTTTTTTACTAGTGCCAAATATAAAGCTAGGGAAAACCAAACAGGCTGTGGCGGTAAGACTAATACACACATGTCTTGTGGTTCCAAATCAGTAGCAGGCTTATTTTAGAACATTAAGTGCACTTGATGGAGACAGAAATTAGCAGTATGCTGATTTACATCCCAAAAAGGTGGAGGTCATCAAAACCAATAACAGGCAACCATTAACCACAAACATTACAAATGATATGTTTAATGCTTTTTTCAGATCTACAATACAATGAAGCACATTCAGTTTCTGACTCTGTAGCAATGAATTTCAATCACATTATTATGAATTAGATATTTAAAATATTCTTTGATGTTCAGATTTATTGGCAATGGGCAAATATTCACTACCACCCAAAGTAATCTTTCATGTGAAAATTAACATCTATTTGCAACACTAAGTATCAACAATTTGATAAATTTGTCTGATAATCAAATAAATTTTGAAATCGCATGCAAGGCTTATCACATTTTGTAAAATGCATTGTGTTATTGACTAGTTGTAAATGTGTATTGATATTAATCCATTTTTGGGCTACTGGAATTTGAAAATGAGACCACTGTTCCAGCAAAGCATAAAAACAATCTCATCATAAATATGAGTCTGACCCTGAGTTCCCAACATTTTGCAACAGGAAATCTCTTATTGGAATGATATAAGTTTTGAGACCAATATATTTTGTCAAGAGACAAATATTCTTGTATGATTCTACAAGACATCTACATTGAACAACTTGCAACAGAATACCAGCTGAAGATTTTTTTTCTCTTTTTTTTCATTCTGAAATGAGATATTTTCAAGTTTTTCTTCACTACACATGCTAACGAATACAACAAACAGGATTCCCGTGTTTGTCATGCTGTGCCACAACTCACGGCTGAGGTGTGAAACGCAGATATTCTTTGCCGGAGGGCAAGGTCCGGGTCTCCATGTTGGGGAAAAGCTTCAGCGCTTCATCCTTGGGCAAAGTAGGAATGACCATACATTTGTCTCCGGCCTGCCAGTCCACTGGTGTGGCCACTTTTTTTGTGGCTGTCAGCTGCAGAGAATCAATTGCTCTCAGGATTTCACTAGAAAAAAGAAACGTGAATATGAGAGAATGATCCAGGACAACAAAGGAAAAATTCACATTTCTGGGCTATCAGAGCCGGTGGAAATATACTTGAAGTGAAACCCCACTTAGTTAGTCTCAATATGCAACCCCATAAAATGGGATGCCTTTACATGATCAGCACATTCTAAAGCAGGTTTGTGTTCTTGGTAAGTAAGACCTGTTTAACTATTATAAATATGTGTATATGTACAATTTTTTTCAAATATCTCAGGGCTGTCAGCGCACAATTGAGCCAACTCCTGAATTTAGTCCGCCAACAAACGACATAACACATACAGCTCACATTTCACCTCACAAAAATCGAGTCACATACCACTGAATAATTTGTCATAGGCCTACTGAAAAACAATAAAGGAAATTCTAATCAAGACTAATCTAATAATGTCAAAGATGAATAATACTGATTGGCAGAATGGTAGTCCCACAAGATAAGTAAGTGCACTAATACAGTACAGTTACACTAGATCTAGATCTCAATCGTAGTCTAAGAGAACAGTGATTAGCAACAGCATAAATCTAGTAGATGTAGAAGCACAAATCAGTTAAACAATCGCATCGACTGGCCACACTGAGATCGTATAGATATCTAATCACAAAAGAAAACCCAAAGTTAGATCTAGATCTACATTTACTAGCCACAAACACTGTCAAAGGACCAGGACTTGCCCCCCACAGCATAATCAGGATGAGGCATTCTTTAAAACAAGTTTTTCAAAACACTGTAATTACTAATGACATTTATAATATCCATCAGTCTTCCACTCCTTTCCATCAGCTATGTCGGCTACAAGATGAGATTCAAAACACATTTCTGGATGTGGAAAGGGATCTTTTTGGGCTGACCTGCCAGGTTTGCATTTCTCTTACATGCCAAAGGAGTAATCTGTTATCACATGGTGCTACGATTTCATTGGTCATTTTCACCTAGGCCAACATAAATCCAATCTGGCAATATATGTACATAACCCTGCTCCGGTTCTAGTTCTGTTTTGGATATTTGTTATCAGGGAAAATACTACAAATTTACTAATACTCGTTTACTGGAGATTTCAACAACTCTACAACCAGCTTCGATGCCGACAACCACGATGCCGGAACCGTAAACCGCGGAACTCTGACAGCCCTGAGACCTGTCAGTTACATGCATAATCCTTAGACCCGATGGCTGAGATACATTTACAACTTTGTATTTTTCTTAAGAACATGCGTATATATGTATCATACCACAAAACACCTGTTCATTGCCCCTCTCCCCGGCCCATTCTTCCATCCCCTCTTCCCATTCTTTCTAATTCTCCTTATTAAAAAAAAACAAAAAATCTAAGATTTCATATTCTGTGCCAGTGGGCAGTTCTGAAACATGCCCTTCCTATAATCCAAATCTATTTCACAATGAGCAAACTCACTTGAAGTTACGTCCGGTGGTAGCTGGGTAAAGGATGGACAGTTTGAGTTTCTTGTCAGGTCCAATGACGAACACTGCACGGGCAGTGAGAGGTAGACCCTCTTTCGTCCTCTCATCGGGATCAATCATTCCCAACTGTACTGCTAACTCACGCTTCTGATCAGCAATGATTGGATAGGGCAGCTTATCCTGCTTGCAGTTGGCAAACTCCAGCACATCCTACAACGCAACACAAGTTACTCAATTATTTGATACACTCTTTCCACTGAAACGCAAATTCTTTGATAAAGCACTCCTCTCTGTGAAATTATTTCTCTCCTTCCAGGAAACTAGCCCAAGATGTTTTGTCTAGATCAGAATTAGACCTAATTTGTAATTGCAGGCCTAATCAACTTGTTTAATGAACTAACAGACAAAATAAAATATTTATAAGTTTTTAAAAATGTTTCTGATGGGCCCTACTATTAGGCTAATTGTAAGCCTAATCAATTTGTACACTGAACTAACAGACAAAATAAAATATTTATAAGTTTTTAAAAATTTTTCTAATGGGCTGTACTGCACAAAATTAAAAAAACAACAAACAAACGTGCGTCTCTTGCAGCTGTGATCCACTAATCATTAGGCCAAACCTTTGATATTCATCTGAAGACAGTTTTAAAACTCAGTGCACAAAAAATGTTTGATTCAAAAACTTCAAAACAATGTCTAATTTTGCAAGGAATATAATGAATCTGAAAGGAAACATAACACGAAATTCTGAAAGATCATGATCTTTGCTGTACAAAGATAATACCACAGACTGAGAAATACTAATCATTACCACAGATCACACAGAAGTCTGTATTTCCACCTTTTTTTTTTTTTTTTTTTTGAAGTCTTACCTTTCCCCAGCCCTTGTGACTTTCCACATCATCACAGGACAAGGCAATCAGCTTGACATTTCTCTTTTTGAACTCTGACTCGAGGGTCACAACTCTTGCCAACTCAGTTGTGCAAACTGGTGTATAGTCGGCTGGATGGGAAAACAGGATGGCCCATCTGTTGAAAACAAATTATTCAATCTAGATCTAGATTTTTATTGCTGGTTCTAAGCACAGGTGAAATAGATTTGTTCTGACCAAGCGAACAGCTAGAAATCCGTCTCATTTTAGTAGGAGGGTACAAACACTCAAAAAAAAAAAAAAATGCATGGGACCAGTGACAACTTGTTGGATCTTGTGGAGAAGCGGTAACAAACGTAAGTGAGTTTTGTATTTTTAGCAGGAGGGTACAAACATTCAGTTGGGGATTTCCAGGTTTTTGCTTAGTCGAATATGAACAATTTGCTCATTATGAGATTCCATCTGTTTTGAAAAATCTCAATATTAATCTTGTTGCTATAGATTATTAGATATGAACAAAGGAGTGACTGGTACTCTCAATATTCTTCTTAAGAATCCTGATATAAACTGAGAACTCGATCTATTCTAATTCTCGATTTTGCGAACAGACACTAGGAAAAAAAATCGCACAAGGACACTGCATAATTAATCTCAGACTCAGATTAATATAACCTAGATTTTCACTCTAAATCTACAGGCTAGATTTAGATCTATCCAGATTTCTAGTACATCTAGATCTAGATTCTTTGTCACTCTAGATCCCATGCATGAATATGCTTGCCGGCCGGCAAATCTGACCTTGTCTATTATTTCTTTGGGGCGAGGTGACCGTAAGAAATTCGATAATACATCACGTAGACTCTTGAGGTTCTATCACATTCCTCGCATCGAAGATCCATCTTGATCTCAAATCTAAAGGCAGACGCACATCTACATCTAGACTAGATCGCGGTTCTAGATGTATTTCTACTTACGAATCACCAATCCAATCGTGAAATGACGCTATGCGACCCTCTGAAGTATCAGCAGAGAAATTTGGGAAAACATCACCAAGATTCACCATGATTGCGGCTGAGAAAAGAGATCCGTCAAACCTGTTGTCCGGTTGGCTACGACAGGTAGAGATCAAGGCCGGATCTAGATAAGATTCGCGGCTGGCGACCGTCAACCGTCTTGTCCACACTGTGCGCGGCGTCTGCAGCGAACCACAGTCTCTCACCTTTGACCTGTTGCCTATGAACCTCAAACGAGGAGCTCCTTGACCTCAAAGCCTTCGAAACGGTGGAACTCTTCTTTCGCAGAGTTACAGATGGGTATATTACATGGTACACCCAAAGAATTTACTATTACAACAGTATAAACTTCTTGAGTCCACCAAAGAGTTTATATACTACTGAGACGTCGAAAAAAATTATTATTATGGCTATTTGCAAGTTTCATTATTGTTGTTGTTTTGCCCCCTTGTCGAATCACGGAAGTACAGGAACTCATCACAAATGCTTAAAACAAATGTCTCGCTGCCAATCAAAATGAGACGCACGTCGATTTTTCACCATATGGGGTTTTTGCAATCATGTGACAGCTTATTTCATATCCTTTCAGGTCGTGAAAAAAGTTCTGAGCCAGCTTTATTTCAGCCAGAGATACTGTAGTTTAAAGAGGCAAGGATCTGCAATGATCGACATTTCGAGAAAATCGAGTTTAAATGAACGCAGATCTACATACCTACCTCATAAAACCCGATTTTAATGAAGAAATATTTATAAATCGAGAGTAAGACCGATATTTTTTTTTTTTTAAGAAATGAACGTACTTTCGATTCCTGCAATAAATACCAAAAAAATCGATATCTGACCCCTCTCATCAGATTCAAAGCCGGATTTCTCGGTTCTAGCCCAGCGACTTACATCTCATTTCGACTGGCCGAGAGACAAATTCAGTCAAGCCACGGTGCATTTTCGAGGCGACGAGAACTATCTTATGGTTCTTCTCTTTCCAACTTTTCTTTCATATCTCCCCCCCCCCCCCTTTTAACCCATCCGCCTTCCTGTCCTTTCTCGTCATGAAAGGCCTTTACAAAGATGCTTTTAGAAGATTCAAAAAATTATCTTCTGCCTTCGTTTAATATATGCATACCAGCTGCATTGTTCACTCGGTTGTTTTACGTCTTTCAACCTCCTTACTGGTGGTTATCTCGATCAGCTGTAATCTTGATGCAATGTTCACAAGATGTCAGGTTGTATTTTCCTTACAAATTTACCGCTGTAGCATAGGCCTCCGAGATACGAAAAATATGGTTACCACAAACCATATATTTTTTTCTAAGAAGAGGAAGAAGTCACATCTAGAAATTACATTTTCAAGCGAAGATTCTGTAGCATATGCTACTGATCGAAATGAATGAATTAAAAAATGAACGAATGAATGAATGAATGAATGGACGGACAAAAGAGAAGACCGACGGACGGATGGATGGATAAATGTATAAGTAAATAAAAGAAAGAAAAATACATGTAATAATAAACAAAAAACAAACAAAAAAATATCATACATATACACATAGGGAAACAATAATTTATTTAAAGTTTTGTCATTTAACAGTTTCAAGTTGATCTTTGAAAAGACCATTTGCTGATTAATGTGCATCTAAGGTGGAACGTTTTGATTTTTGCTGAACAAAACTTTATTTGTCATTTCTTCGTCCCAATCAACTCCAGCTCCACTTAAGGGAATAATAAAATCATGATACATAAACAGCAACAATCAAACCGAAAACTGTAATTTCATGCCAGCTGATTGCCATACGTGTGAATTTAATACCTTGCTTTAAAGTGCAATCCACTATGTTGCAATTTAAATATTGTCTTGAATCTGGAGTTCATTTTTGTATACATGTATAGAGATAATGGCAAACAAATACGTCGTGCATGTATGTGACTGGCCCAGTGAAGTCAATCTTACTATACAATGGACAGTCAAAAAATAAAGACAATAATACACACGTTCAACATACGAAATATCTATTTTTGTTACATCTATTGACTGGATGTAAACTAAAATAAAGATTAAAAGTATAGTACAGAGCATGAATCGAGATGAATGAGATAAGATGCGATATATATTATATTATAGCCTTTATCATAATTAATTATAATATAATTAATATCAAATGATTCATTTTAGCCAATGCCACAACCAATGATCTTTGGACACGACTCTTGTTTTATTATTGTGTATGGCTTGAGAATCTGTCTGCATATGTGTGTGTGTGTGTGTGTGTGTGTGTGTGTGATTAAACAGGGTGGAGGATTACAACTACAATTTTGGATGTTAGAACATACGAAATGATGATAATAAAATTATGTCAATAATAATAAAATAATAAACGATAAAAGGAGCACGAAGATAAAGAGGAAGATGACGAAGAAAGAGAGAGAGTGAGTAACAACAACTTATGACAACTTTAATTGAATGAAACTGGACTCAATTCAGTAACTAGAAATAAAATGTAGGAGAGGTGGGGAATGTGTGAAGGTAAGTAAACATAGATGATATCAGGGAGAGACGAGGAAGGAAAGAACACAAATCAGAAAAAAATTAAATACGAACTTTAACGAACTATTAACAGGAACGATTACTCTAATTAGTATTACTTTTAGCCAGTTAGGCATTAGCATTATACTGTCATCCTATGATCAAAATTAGTCTTGTAAAAACTTTTTTTTTTGTAGCTACCCTTCTTCGTGGTGATTATAATGCAGGTTGACTTTAAATAGATCAAACAATTCATTGCAGGTTTCTGCCTCCTTTTGATAGCTGAACATACTTGTCCACAAACTTATTTTATCTTTCACCCACTACAACAAAAATTCTGGCTGTAAATAGACGATGCTGTTTACCACATGTGCAATTGGCTGTAGTAGCTTTAATTGAAGGAAGCTTCGTCCACTCCAGTTACAGCTTCAGTTCACCTTAAATCTTTCTCTGTATAGTAATGTATCGGCGGAAGAGTGAATGTGACACATCAGGGGTCGATGAATGAAAAGCGAACAGGTTAGGATCAGACCCAAACTAGATCTCTCATAACTTTCATGTTCTTTCATGTAGATTCTAGATCTAGATCTAGATTATCTAGAAATCTAGATCTAACCCTCTACATTCACACTGTTCCTAGAATCATCCTGTGACAGTGTCAGAACCGTGTCAGGTGTGCATGAGGATTTACATTTTTGAAGAGTTCATCTAAATTAGATAGATCTAGATCTATGTCTAGACTCTGCTAGATCTAGATCAAGATCTATCTACATCTAAATATAAAGACTAATACTGAGCTGAATACTCCGGCACTACCTTCTCTCTGCAGTCCTGGTACAAATGGCATATATTAGCAATGTCAACGGAGCCCCGCTGTCGCGGGGAAAAAATCGGCGTTAGCGTAGAATTTGACCCTCGTGTTAGAAACGGACCTATAACTTTAAAACTAATG